>CAUYPK010170534.1:0-152046 GCA_963574355.1 Loris lydekkerianus
CTGTCTGCTATCTGAATTTCAGAATCTCTTGGCATGTCTGGAAAGTTCTCCTTCATAATCTCATGGAGAAGAGACTCTGTGCCTTAGCAAAGTATCTCAGGAATGGAAGAAAAAGTATTCAATGTACTCAGCTCTACTATGAAGCTAAATTATAGCTTTCACAGGAAGGCTATAACCCAACTATAGCACAAGACTATGGGGAAAGGGCCAAGGAAGGGGAAGGGAGGGGGGATGTTGGGGTGGAGGGAGGGTAATGGGTGGGGCCACATCTACTGTGCATCTTAGAATGGGTACAGGCAAAACTTACTAAATGCAGAATACAAATGCCTACATACAGTGACTAAGAAAATGCCATGAAGGCTACGTTGAACAGTTTGATGAGAATATTTCAGATTGTATATGAATCCCGCACATTGTACCCCTTGATTGCACTAATGTACACAGCTATGATTTAACAATAAAAATAAATAAATTAAAAACAAAAAACAAAACAAACAAACAAAAAAAAGCTATGAACAAATTCCTATGCACACTGAAGTATAAAAACAAAACGGGAACAAATACAAATCACACCGCCTCATGTGGTCCGTGGGCTGTAGTTTGAGGACTTCTGTATTTTTTTCTTATAGCAGATTTTTGTGTTTATTGGTAGCTTTTCTTCTTTCCTTCCTTCCCTCCTTCCCTCCCTCCCTCTCTCTCTTTCTTCTTTCATTCATCATAAGGACATTTGCACTAGATTGTTTATCGCAGTTCAATTTACAATTGCCAAAATGTGGAAACAGCCTAAATTCCCACAGACCCAGGAATGGATTAATAAATTGTGGTATATGTATACCATGGGGTACTATTAAGCCATCAAAAAGATGTAGACTTTACATCTTTTGTATTAACCTGGATAGAGTTGAAACACATTCTTCTTAGTAAAGTATCACAAGAATGGAGAAGCAAGTATCCAATGTATTCAACACTAATATGTAGCCAGCCAATGCTCTACTACATACCCATATAAAACAAACTCTTAAATCAATTCAAGTTTCAGAGAGGGGGAATGGGGGAGGAGGGAGAAGGGAATGGGTGTGCATCCACTTAATGGGCGCAATGTTAGGGTGTATGGCACACCTCCTGGGGGCGGGACACAATTATAAGAGGGATTTTCCCTAACAAATGCAAACTTTGTAACCTATTTGTACCCTCAAATTAACCTGAAGTTAAAAACAGTAAAAAAAAAAAAAAAAAAATGAAGGAAGGAAGGGAGGAAGGGGAGAGGTAGGAGAGGAGGGAGGGATTGTAACCAAAGCTACAGTGACTGCCAGATGGGGAACCCTCCCTTGGAGAACTTTACAAATCCCTGGGTCTCAGGAGTCTCCACTGTTGAAGAATAGTGTGGTGTCACCCAACAGCCCTGCATTTCAGGAGTCAGAACTCCTTGTCATGTCTAGCTCCTGTCTTCACCCTAGGAAGAGTCCTTTATGCCAGTGGGGTGGGTCTGTGGACATCATTCAGATCCAACCAACTCTGATACTGTCATTACTCTGGAACCGGTACCTTTTTCTCTATTCTGAGCCTGCAAGTGGGGTTTCAGTGAGGAGTCACACAAGACATGGAAGGAGAATGCTGGAAAGGTTTAAGAGAGAGTGAAATCCTTTAGGAGAGAGTGAAATCCAATAAGCTGGAGAACCTGTCCCTCTTCTGTGCACTCTCTCCCTCTGGTGGCCAAGAGGTGATACAGCATCCTCAGAACAGTGGCAGAAATTTCCCTCCAAGCCAAGCCTGTGAAAAGTAAGTGGGGGCAACCAGACGCCTAAACACATGATCTGCACCACGCCAGACATCTGGATGAACTAGAAATGTTCTGGAAAGACCTTGTGTTGGATTTAGTGGCTGTGAAATCTCTTAAAATTCTGGCTGAAATGATAATGATAAAGGTTTTTATTCTAAACATGTATCATTGGATCCAAGATGTTATTACTATAAGTAATTATTTTATGTATCAGGAAAAAGAAGAAAATAATTCCAATCATAAATGTAAGATGCATCCTGATGTCAGAAATATGAAAATATGAAAATAATGTAAATCATATAATCAAGAAAAACAATATACACACACATGTGTATATATATATATATATATATATATATATATATATATATATAATTTAAAGTAATGGCCTTCAGGTGTATAGGTAGGAGTTGGGAATGAGTATGTTCAGGAATTACTTTCTAACCACAAAACTTAAACCATTTTAATATTTCTTTTGATAAAAAATGTGCATACATACGGAGCCTTTTAGTAGGAAGGACCTTTGCATTTTTAATTTCTGTATTTGTGCCACCCAGCAGAAAGCCTGACATCTAATAATCCCTGGACAAATGTTTAAGGAATTAAGAAATGAATACACAAGGGAAGGAGGTTCTGGAGTGCCCTCTTGAAAAGTACTTTCTTCGGCACCTACACGTCCCTCCTGCATGCAGATTAACATTCCCATTGACAGAGAAATCATGGCCTGGAAAAGCAAAATAGTAATTGATTCATACATGGATATAACTCTGCGTTTTCCAGAGCAAGCTTGTTTTGTTGTCATGTCTATAGGATGCAAGGACCTGGACAACGAGCAGCTGGCTGCAGTTGAGGTTAGATCCGGTCCTTACCCTGCGTTTTTCTGTTACTCCACTGCCTTTGGGGGGGCCTCGTTGGGTGGTGCAGAGGCCCCACGGTCTGGGCACAGGCCCTTGGGCCAGCATTCTTTCTCTCAAGTCCTCACCTCTATCCTCAGCAGGAATAACCAGATCGTGTTTCCTCGAGGGAACACAGAGTTCCTCTGGCATCGGAATGTTCATCCTGTTAAATTGGAGGAGTTTTGGCTTTGGGTAAGGGTAAGAAGTGCAATAACAATGGCCTTGTAAAGAAAAGGTCACCGTGTCTGGGAAGAGCACAGGCTGCAAGGCTGAGCTGCCTCTGCGTTACCCTCTGCTCTGCCACGAGGCATAGCTGAGTGGGCCTCCATGTCTCCTCCTTCCAAGGGCAACGGAGGGCTTGCAGGGTGGTGGCATTGCTGACTTGGCTCCTGGCACATAGTAGGTGCTCAGTCACTTTAGTTTTCTCCTTTCCTGTGCTCCCAGACTGAAGGGAAAGATGGCCAGAGCAGCCAAATGAAGTACAGGCTGGCTGGTGTGAAACAGAATGCCTTTCAAAAATTTCCATAAGGCGTCGCCACTTGTTAGGACTGGATGTGAAATCCCTGTCCACACCACATCCAGGCTGAGGGCCTCAGAGCTGCTTTCCAGCTCAGCCCAGTGCCAGTCCATTAAACCTGCTTCCAAGAACACATAATAATCTGGTTGGAGCGCTTGGGCACTCCTGCTGCCGACTCCTCCTCTCCTCCCTCAGAAATATGGAAGGAGTGGGCTGTTTGGATCAGTCCCAGGTCTCTCCGAAATCCCAGGCCTCAAATGTCTGGTGAGGGGCTCCCAAACAAACCAGCTTTTCCATCCTTTTTGTAAGAACTGTCTTTGTTGAGTCCTAACTATGCACCCATGGGCTATCGTGGAAGGATCAGAGCTGGAAGACCCAGGCCCTTTTCTGGAAAGAGCTTACATTTGAGTGGCCGGGAGAGAGCAGGGAACAGGCACTGTGTCTTGAGAAGAAAGTGCTCGGGCAGCCTGTGGAGCACAGAGCAGCTACACTGCCCACATGGTGTTGGGGAGAGGACTTGGCTGAGCAGGCAACAGAGAGGAGCACGCTCTAGGCCAAAGAAATGTTGGAGAAAATACATGGTTTGGGCCAGGAAGTCACAGTGCAGACCCTGTTGGAGCGTGGGAGTGATGTCAGCAGGCAAAGACCAGGAAGGAAGGTGTCAGAGGCAGATTCCAGGAGTCCTCAGTCTATGTTCGCCCCAAATTCTTCCAATGTGTAGAAAATATGGTTCCTGTTCTATTGCACTAATTTTGAAATTCTCTTGACTCTTATCTTTAAAAGACCCATACCCTGCATTCCTAGTGGGGATGTAGAACCATCCTGGTGCCCAATGGACAGGAGCTGCGCCTTCTAGCATGTTCCTGCTGCCAGGGTGGGAAGGGGCCCCTGCTTGGAGGGGTTTCCCAAACTGCTAGTGTTTATTAGTTCAGAGTCAAACCTTCCTCCCACCCCAAGGTCTGTTGGGTTTGAGTATACCAGTGAACTGGTCATTGGGGGGGTGAATCTCAAATGGCTTCATTTAAGTCATCTAACCAACTGAGTTATCAAAGTCACAGCAGCTCTGGAGAAGGGAAAGTGATTAGTAAGTTCTCTAGGTATTTGTTGAATTTATTAATTTTGCTCAAGACCTCTAAATCGAAGCAAGGAGCATTTTTATAAACTTCTACCACCTCTGGACTGAAGGGATTGTTCTTTGCTCTCTCTCCAATGATGAATCCATATCCTGGTACATCTGGCTATTTAGCTTCTTTTGGCTGGCGTCCCACAACCCCATGAAGCAGGCTGTTCTTGCTGTGAACAGCTCTGCTTGATAGAAACCCTTGTATCTATGGAGCTGACATCAATTCCCTGGAGCCATGATGCTTCCAGTTCTGTCCATCAAGTCTGCACAGACCACGTGGACTCCCTTTCCTGCCCAAGAGCACTTTTGAGATTGATTCTAAGCTTTCCTTTATCTAGGGAAGCCCTCTTGATTTTTCTTCCAGCTGGTTCACCAGACAATGTCCCCAGACTCTGCCACTGTGCCACGAGGAGCACAGTGACAGCCTCACTCTGAAGGAGCTTGCCAGGTCAGGCTGGGTCCCTGACCTGTGCAGGGGCTATGTCAGTTCCTGAGCCTGTGAATGCTGCTGAAAGTGAGAAATCAGGTGTGCAGGGCTGGGTGCTTATTTGGCAGAATACTCCCAGGATGGTGGGTCATACCCCAGGGAGATCATCTAGGGGATGAATCCAGGTCACTAGGAGGATAGAGCAGGTAAATAGGCCAGTAGCTGGGCTAAGGTGAGAGGCGCCTTGCTCAGGGCTGGGTTGCATAAGAGGTGGCTGAGTGCTGTCTTTTATTAGGGGAAGCTCTGAGCTTTTCTTGGCAGCTTCAGCCTGACAAGGCTGATTTGGGCTGCGAGGAGCCTGACTCACTGGGGCCAGGGGGTCAGGCTGGGTGGGGCAGGAGTCAGAGGCAGTATAATCTCCTCAGGGCCATCTGAGACTGTCTGAGGTTAGAGACAGCTGGTGGCCAGCAGGCCTGGGGCTCTATCTCTCTGGAGTACTACAGCAGAGACTCTAAGCATAGCCTGCCATGGGAGCTGTGCCATGAGTTGCAAGGCCATGGTGGGGGTGAACGAGGGCTGCCTTGGATGCTCCTTCTCAGATGCCAGCTATGTCTAGAAGGACCTCTTAGGAGCTAGCCCTGTCCTTCTCACTTGACACTTTAAAGTGGGGTGACCCCTTGATGTTGTATCTAGTGAGCCCTCATTCACTGCGTCTTATTAACAGCAATAGCTAAGCCATCAAGTTTTCTTTCTAGGATTTGTCCAGATCGGCCTATTTTCAGGACCTCCCCAGCTCAAGTTGGATCTAGTTGATCTCCCCAACTTTAGGCACCCCGGTTCCTCTCTACCTTGCCACTGGTGATGGATAAATGATCTCAAAACACTACTTTATCAAAGCTCTTCCAAGGTGCTCCATGTCTAAGTTCCTTGCTTCTTGAACTGGACACATTTGTTCCTGGGAATGCTGGAATGCTAATTAGACTGGTTATACAATAATATAATATATAATATATTTTATTACATAATATATTAATATTATAATATATATAATAAATTATATAATATAAAATAATATTAGACAATAGTTGCATGTTTAGGCCAACATGACTTATAAAAGAGTTGAATGCAACCTCTTTTTATTATTAAAATAAAAATTTCTGGGAAGAACTGTGTCTGCAGGGGGCTGCTTCATTCTATGCACTTAGGGGTAACATGTCCATTCTCCCAGTCGACTCAGGATACTTAGGGGGAGAAGTTAAGACATTCTTAAGATAACATCTGTTTTCCATCTCCCACAGTTCTACCCAGGGGAGCCCACCTGTGCTGGCCCCAGCTTCTCTGCAGGATGGATCTCTGATCCAGGCAGGCAGCCTTCTCTGATCTCGTGGAAACCTCCTGGCCCGGTATGCTTGGGCTGCACATATTTTGCTCC
This sequence comes from Loris lydekkerianus, assembly GCA_963574355.1. Lineage (NCBI taxonomy): Eukaryota > Metazoa > Chordata > Mammalia > Primates > Lorisidae > Loris > Loris lydekkerianus. The sequence continues at coordinate 6,176 of CAUYPK010170534.1, forward strand.
CTTGCTACTCCAGCTGAGGGGGGCATCAGGATCAGCTTTACTTGGGAGCTTTCTAGAAATGCAGCTCTCAGCCCCGTGCCCAGAGCACAGTCTGTATCTGAACAAGCACCAGGTGATTTTCCTGCTCACTCGGGTCTGAGCACAGGCTTCTTGGGGTGTAACTGGGCAGTGCCATGGGCATAGGCAGCCATGAGAAGAGGGTGTCAGATGGTGGGAGAGGGCCTGCAAACAATCTTTACTTATTTCAGAATTTTTGCTTAGTGGTCATTTAGTAGGCATTCAGTAAATGAGCAACATCAGATTAGATTTAGCAAACCAAACCAAACCAAAAGCTAGATTTATGACTTTAATTAAGCATTGTTAACATCCTCTAGCTCCAGATGAAAGGAGATGGCAAGTGCTCCAGCCTTTTTCATTGTGTGTCTTGGCTGGTGGAAGTGAAATCTCTGCTTCCCACACAGCCTGCGCGGGGTCGTAGCAACAGCATGCTCCTGAGGAAGCTGGTCGTAAGTGGTGCACAATTTCGGAAATAAAATGTGTCATGTATAGAAATGGATGCTCACCCAGTTATTGAAATATCTATTTTTTTTTTTTTTCTGAGACAGAGTCTAACTATGTTGCCTTCAGTAGAGTGCCTTGGCATCACAACTCACAGCAACCTCAAACTCTTGGGCTTAAGCAATTCTCTTGCCTAAGCCTCCCAAGTAGCTGGGATAGCAGGAGCCCACCACAACACCGAATATTTTTTGTTGCAGTTGTCGTTGTTTAGCTGGCCTGGGCTGGGTTTGAACTCACCAGCCTTGGTGTATGTGGCCTGCGCTGTAACTACTGTGCTATAGGCACCGAGCCTTATTGAAATATTTAAATGGAATGCTCACCTTTACTTTACAAACCTCATAAGACCACAGAGAGGAGAGACAGGTGATTGATTTGCCTGACCTGAAGAGGACAGAAAAAGATGGGCCCTCTGGACCTATGTGGGGGTGAATCAAAGTTAGGAGGCTTTAGTTAGGGTGGTCTCATGGAGTCTTGCTGTGAACTTCCATGAGAAACGCTGGTGGGGAGGTGGGGGGTGGAGGTTTGAATGGAGGGTACTAGTGAGAATCTCAGGTAGTCACATAAGTGTGTGCGATGCCGAAGAAGAGTGAGCAGAGAAAGCCCCACTGGGAGTAGAAAGGGGCATTTTGTGAAGGCAGTGAGGAGGGAAATAGAGTCGTGATTGGCAGAAAGGAAGGAGAGAGTGGATGTATCAAGGGATTTTAGACAGACTCAAGGAAGAAGGGAAGAGGAACAAGGAGGAAAAGAGCTGAGGAGGAGAGGAGAGAAGAGAAAAGGAAGCCACAGTGCAGGAGCAGTGGCAGCGGGGTGGTGGGGAGGCGCCAGAGGGGAAAGTGAGACAAGGCTGCAGAGGGGCTGGGGTGGGGGACAGGGGGCGCACCTGGGCCTGTGCCCTTGTTCAGAAGGGGCACTGGCTTTTGAGCAGCTGAAGACTCTCTGGTGGGGCTTTCTCTTCCCTCCCTCCTTTCCTCCACACATCCCCTGAAGGACGGAGCAGCAATCTTCCCTATGAGAAGCATTGGGCTCTTCTGCCCCATTCCTGTCTGCCTCCTGGCAAGCCAGCTACACTTGGCAATAGGCATTTTCTGGACCAGCTACCCAAGAGGAAAATGCAGAGCGGACCTGGCATGGAGAAAGGAACAAACAATTCCATCTTTATCCTCTTCATGCCTAATCAAAATTCACAAATGAGCTTTTTTCAGAATCCCCAAAAAGTCAGTTAGGGTCACATTAAGCATTAAGGAACATGTGCATTTGGGAAGTGGCTGAAGGCATTTGCCAAGATGCTTGTCGCTTGACCCCTCTAAAGCTTGACTGAGGTCATAGGGCAGATAAGTTGGCTATATTTAAACAACCAAGACTCTGAAAAGATGGAATGTGTCTGGATATCACTTGAAAATAAATTGAGCTTGTTGTGAAATTGCTGCAGATATGTTTTCTAAAAGGAGGGTGGGTGTTGATGAGCAAAACCCACTGGGAAGCTCACAGAGGGTGGAACAAAAAGAGCATGGACTTTGAAACAGAGAGAAATTCCAGCCCTACCACTTACTACAGTGCTGTATTGGCCCAGATTCTCCTTGTCTTATGAGGACTAGCTCATAACAAAATGGACCCAGGGCCCAGCACACTGACTGGTGTGCAGTAAGTATTAACAAGTGTCATTCTGCCTGTCTCTGCCCTTCTTTTCTGGGCTTGTCCCCAAGCTCTAAAGACTCCAACTGTCTGGGATTCACTGGGCATGGGCTTGTGAAAGTAAGTATTTAAGCATTGATTTCTCCATAGCAGATTCTGTGCCAGATATTGTTCATTTGTTCAGAAACGTTTGCTGAGAATCTATTATGAACCAATCACAGTGGATTCAATGTTGAGCAAGAACATTTCCATTTCTCTAATGGTAACCAGAAAGTTAACTGCAAACGATCAGAAATGGGGCTGCAGTGGTTTCCACTGGAGAATGGGGTGGGGAAGGGAGGTGGAGGGGCATCTTTTGGTTGTTGGAAATGGCGAGAGGCACCACTAGTGTTAATTGTGTGAAGGCCAAGGAGGCTGAATATTCTGAAATATTTAGGACAAGCCTATATAACAAGGAATTATTGCACTCAAAATTCTTGGTGAGAAACCTCAGTAGACTGTGTATAGAAAAAAGTCATGAAAAACAAAAACTTGCCTGTTGGTAGAAAATTTTTAAATATTATCATTTTCCTAAGATCAACTTTTAGGAGAGGTTTAATTGGGCATTAATCCTGCTTCTTTCTGTTTTTCAGATCTCACAAATATCCCTCTTCCAAGCACTGTCCATCCATTTAACAACTCCATTGATTTTTGGGTAATGTTCCTAATTCCTTCCTGCATGAGGCTGATGTGGCCATCGTGAACTAAGGAGAGGTAGGATTTGACAGGATTCCAAGAGTGTCAGACCACAGTGATTAGTGATTTGCCTCTACATGGGGTCCGGCTCTGGTTAGGGGTGTCAATAGGGATCACAGATTGAGAGAGAACAAATGGCTCATGTAGGGACCTGGACCCTCTGTCTTTGGTTTCATTCGGTCCACATTCTGATCTGGTAGGACAAGAAGCAGGTAGAACACTCCTCTAAACTTCAATGACCCATCTAGAGCATTTTCAGGGGCATTTGAGATATTAAAATATAAACATTTTGAGGGATATGTATTAAAAATGAGGCAACGATACAGTTCACAAATAATCATATCGTTGTTATTCTAAGCCTTTCATTATCATGCTGATAAAATTCTACATATTCACTGTGGAAACTTCAACTACTAAAGGGTTCAAGGAAAGGGACAGAAAATTATTGCCATTTCTCAGAAGCAGTTATGGCCATGGTAGGCATTGGGAACTATCCTTCCAGATAGCTCTGTTTGTATTCACAAGCCACAGAAGAAACAGCCAAATCTTGGAAGCAACCCCAATTCCCATCAACCCATGAATGGATTAACTAAGTGTGGCATATGTATACCATGGAGCACTATTCAGCCATAAGAAAAGATGGAGACTTTGTATCTTTTATGTTTACCTGGGTGGAAGTGAAACACATTCTTCTTAATAAGGTATCCCAAGAACAGAAAAAAAATCCAGTGTACTCAATACTAATATAAAACCTATATATAAACAATTACACGCCCATAAGAACAATAAAACACAAATGTAGTCTAGCAAGGGCAATTGGTGGGCGGATGGAGGGCAATTGGCAGGATCTCACCTAATGTGCACAGCGTGGGGGTGTTCAGCACGCCCCCTGGGGGAAGGGCACAACTACAACTTGAACTTCACCTTGGAAATGAGAACAATGTAACCTAAAAATTCGTACCCTGTATTAATTTGAAAGAAAATAAATAAAAATAAAAATAATTGAAGATTCAGAAAATAATAATTTTCTAAGAACAGGACCAAACTTTAAGAGCTAATTTTTAAATACAAATGTATTACATGAATTTGTTTTAAAAATGAACTAAAGTGAAGCTAAAAAAACCATTACAGTTCAGATAAATATTTATTCATCACAGGAAATATTTTTAGTTTTTATAACCCTATTAAGGCTAAGAAAACAAACTATTTTAAAAAATATTAAGTACTTGTTATCTTTTCAAATATTCCAGGTTTTATATTAGGCAGTATTGATTACCTTCTTGCTAAGAAAAATGTTTTTCTTATACTCATCAATTTTTATTAATTTTTAAATATTTTCATATTTATTTATTAATAATTTTATTTGTTGGCAAGTGATAATTTATTGTTCTTTAGTTATTAAATAATTATCTTTTTTTTTTTAACCTCTAACTCCTGGGCTCAAGGAATCCTCCTACCTCAGCCTCTCAAGTAGCTGGGACTAGAGGACCATGCTACATGCCTGGCTAATTAAAAAATTTGTCTGTGTAACTTCAAAGTCTGTGTTGCCCAGGCTGATCTTGAACTCTTGGGATCAAGTGATCTTTCTGCTTTGCCTTCTCAAAGTGGTGGGATTCCAGATCCCTGCCACTGTGCCAAACCTTAAAAATTTATTAGTTTAATGATTAGTGTTTCAAAATTAAATTTTTCAAAACTTAAAAATTTCTAAATTAACATAGTAATTATTCAATAACAATCAAATTATTAATTGATGTGAATAATTTATTAATAATCAACTAATTTAATAACCATTTAATAATTTATTAGATGATAATAATAATTTGTGTATTAATAATAAATGTATTTATAATATTGATATTTTGTTTTATAATTATAATTCACGTTTGTCACATATATAAAGAGAAAGAATGTGTGTGTATACATATATGTAAAAGGAATTATAGCTTTTATATTCCTAAATTCTTTAATTCATTTCATTTTGTGGATGACAGCATTCTATTACATACATACATATGCATAATACATAATCTGCATACATATATATTTGAAATAAAGGCTCATAGATACTGTATACCTTGAGTTGTGCTCATAGATACTATATACCTTGAATTGGTCCATATTTGGGCATACCTATATGTTACTTAAAGGAAAAACTTATACATTCTTCACATATTTTCTGAATGTCTCATGAGTGCACTCCAGATCCAAAATGTTCACAGATATAAAAGTATTTCTAAGGATGTCTGACACTGTTGCCTTGAGATATTCGAAATCCCTCCCAGATCACAAAGAGAGTACAAAGAATAATAGTAATTGGAAAAGCTAATTATTATAAAGGCTCTTTTTAGGTGTGGCAGTCTTCCTCCAAGGTGGCCCTCAATGATCCTTGTTTCCTGGTATTCAAAGAGTTGACCTGTGTAACTAATAGAACATGGTGGAAATGATGGTCTGTGACTTCTGGAGCTAAGTTATGAAAGACATTACCACTCCAACCTTGGTGTCTTGGGTCACTTGCTATGGGGGAAACTGCTGCCTTGTTATAACAACACTCAAGCAGCTTTTTGGAATCCCTCATGGAGAGGAACTGAGATCTCTTGCCAACAATCGCTTGCCAGTATCATGAGTGAGCCTCTTGGAGAGTGGCTCCTGCAGCCCTAGTCAAGCCTTCAGATGACAGCAGCCCTGGCTAATGTCTTGATTGCAATCTTACTAGACCTAAACCAGAACAATCTAGCTGGGCAAAGACTTTGAGAAGATAATAAGTATTTATTATTGTTCTAAACTGCTAAATTTGGGCAGTTTGTCACACATTGATAGATGACTAATACATTAGCGTTAATACTTCTTTAAGGATCAGATTAAGTAGTCTCCTAGCAAGAACCCAGAAAAGTTCATTTTTCAAGGAGGAAAGGGTTCTTGGGGAAAGGAAGTAACTAATATTTAAGGCGTTCTGTTATCACACCTATGTTATCTTATTTGGTTCTCCTGGCAACCACATAGAATAGCATAGGGGGCGCTTGTCTACCAATGTGGAGGGGCTCTGTTGCCAAAATGGGGTGACAAATCATGTAAGAAAGATCTGTTTGCCTCCACTTTTGCAGGAAGTTAGTTTCCTATTGGTTGAATTTCACTGGCAGAAACGTCTTTTAGAGAAATAACCCTGACTAGGGATCAGTTTTAAAGATGTAGTCAACCCGCTAATTGTGAATTGTGAATGAGTATACTCACCCCTCTGGCCTCCCTGTGGGTATGTCCCCAAGAGATACTAACCAACATTTCCTTTAAAGGGGTTGAATGCTGAGAAAACCTTTAAATGCATGAAAAGAATACGAATGCAAAGTATGACAATATTAAATTAGTTAAAGCACTTCACTGGTGAGTTATTTGTCCATCCTCAGCAAGGACCTCTCATTTGCAAGACTTGTAGCCTTAAGGAATGTGGAATCCATCATTCTTGTCCTCTGGGAACTGTTGTTAGACATACAAAAACAACATAGGATCTATTATGTGGACAAGCTCTGTGGCTGGCTGGGTAGCTTGACATGCTCAAACCTCCTTCTAGGATATCTTATTGTGCCCAAGAGGCTGGGCTGCAAAAATTAGTTTTCTCAGCATCCCTTGTAGCTAGTGTTTTAGAAGAAAATTAGGCCCTGTCAATTATAGGCATTTAGGCAAAATTTAGAATGTGTAAGTGAAGCACAAGACTTCTTCTGGCTCCTTTGCTATTTTTGGATGGGAGTAACGTCACGGACATTCCTGTCACTCAGCACTCAGTCCCCAGCTCTGTGGGCTTTGAGAGGCAGTAGCTGCAGTGACACGGTGAGTTCAACTTCCTGAGTCCAGGAATACGTGGTGGGTTCTTGGATGCAGTAGCTTCAGTGGTAACCTCAGATGTAGCAGCTCCTATGGTGGATCTCTTTGTGGTGTTCAGGAGAATTTTTCTCCCATCTCTAGAGCTCCTTCCTGCAACCCTGCCCCAAATTTTGTAAGCCCTAAATCCCTATATTAGATCCTTTTCTGCTTTAACTACCTGTAGTGGTTTCTGTTTTCTCTGATTTCCCCTGACTGATAAATGAAAGGAACCAGATCCTGTCATGTGAGATTGGAGCAGTGAAGAAGGGGATGGGATAATTAGAAAGGAATCTTTGGAGGAGGCAACTTTTTCCGCATAAAGAAGGATGGGTTTCAAACCCCTGGAGAGATGAGGGCTCCTTGGTGGGAGTGATTAAAACAGCTTGTTTCTTTCCCCCACAAGTTGTTGGTACTTCCATATTGCCTTCCACCCCCCAGCTGGGTGGGTTACGGTTCTTTTTTTTTTTTTTTTTTTTCTGTTTTTGGCCAGAGCTGGGTTTGAACCCACCACCTCTGGCATATGGGCTGGTGCCCTACTCCTTTGAGCCACAGGTGCCACCCTGGGTTATGGTTCTTATTAAGGCCTGGACTTAAATGAATAGTTACTTGGAGTTTCTGTTTGTTGTACTGGGAAATGTGTTATTTCAGTAAGGGATTCAAAACCCTGGGAACAAATCTCATGGAGCCTCTTCGTGTATCCTGCGCAGACAAATGCTTCTGGAAAAGGCAGCGGATTTCCATCCCTGCGGCCATCCTTCATCACCCTGCTGGAGGCCGCCGGCTGCTGGCCGGGCTCCTGATCACCTGTCTGTCTGGGGGAGGATAAAACTGAGAGGCCAGGTGTTCTCTGACATGGCAAACCAGAAGAAAAATCATTGCGCTGGGCGTGAAGAGACCTGGGATCTAAACTTAGCTCTGATGCTTACCAGCTGTTCAAACTTGGGCAAGTTTAATTAATAACCAAATCTTTCATATCTAGTGCATCTGCCCACTTCTCTCCAATTTAAAGGTTGCAACCTTAACTCACACCGTTATCATTTCTCCTGTTATCACACCTGTTATCTGCGCATCCTCCACAATCCATTCTTCTTAAGGTACCCAGAATAATCTAATAAGAATGAAAATTAGATCATATCAGCTTTCATTTAAAAGACTGTAATGTTTCCTGGTGTCCCCGGGATGAGAACACTCCCAGGAGGACATGGTGTCTGGCTTGTCTCAGTGGGCGTCTTCATTTTTCCTCACCAGAGGGGACTGTATTTTATTTTATTTTATTTTATTTTATTTATTTTTGTTGAGACACAAATATTTTATTTTATTTTATTTTATTTTATTTATTTATGTTGCCCTCACTAGAGTGCTATGGTGTCACAGCTCACAGCATCCTCAAACTCTTGGGCTTAAGCGATCCTCTTGCTTCAGCCTCCCAAGTAGCTGGGAATACAGGTGCCCACTGCAACGCCCGGCTACTTTTTGGTTATAGTTGTCATTGTTGTTTAGTTGGCCCGGGCTGAGTTTGAACTCGCCACCCTTGGTGTATGTGACTGGCACTGTAACCACTGTGCTATGGGTGCCGAGTCAGGGACTGTATTTTAAAGTGAACTAAAACCAGCAGTCCCCAAAGTGTGGCATTTGGCCTGAACTTAAGGGAACATAAGACAGTCCATTGGGGTGTGGGTAGAAAATATTAGGACTTTTATGTATGCTTTTATTTACAAATTAAGAAGGAAATTAAGCTTTACTAGAAGTCCTGCTCAGATTGTCTTTCAAGTTGTCACCTGTAACATGTGGTCCTTGTCTACCCTGTGTGAAGACCAGCATTACAAAGTTAAGAGTTTGGTGGTTGCTTGTGCAGGCTCTGGTACCAGACTTCCTGTATACGGGCTTTCAATTGGTTATTAATACTATATTATTATGATGATCATTCTGGGTAAGGGTGAAGTCTTATTGTGCAGAGGGAATTATACAAAGCAGAGACTCACATTAATACGATTCCTGCAAAGAAGACTAATGCAGGCCCAAAGAATTCAGAAGAAAGTGGTGGGGCTACTGCTTCCTCAGTTCTGATTATGAGCTCATCAGCAGCCACATTGTCAGGTAAAGGCAATGACAATAAACAAGCCACGAGGAGAAGTTATAGGCCAAAATATTTTTTTCAAAATTATGAAGTCTACTTTAGGTAAGGATTTATGTTTATGATCATTAAAGACGACCATTTTTATTATGTGGTATATTAAGCCGTGACATACTGGCTGATGTAAGCACATAAATATAATTTGGAATTAAATAAACATTTTGGAGGTGTCTGCTCAAAAATATTTTTCTAATAGAATTGCACAGTAAAGAAATTCTGATGTGTAAGTGTACTTATGGGGCTAAAATTAAAACAAAACAATAACAAAAAAATTATTGCACATTATTAAAACAAAACAATAAAAAAAAAAATAATTGCATGGCCGAGACCAAGTCTATGCTACAGAGGTAGGCATAGACTTGGTCTCAGCTGTGCAATAATTTTTCTTAGACCCAAACCATATCCTGATACAATATTCCTCTAATGTAATGAATGAACGTGCACCCATTGGTTATTGATGCCTGGGTCATTTATAAGCACAGTTGTTCCTATGTAGTATATTTTCAGTAGGTTTTAGAGTAGACTTTATGATTTGAAGTATTTTGACTGCAAAATAATTTTATCTGGATATTGCTAGATACTTACCAAGAAATAAAAAATGGTAAATATTATGTACCATAGAGGGGGGTTGAGGGAGGGGTATTGGTGGAATCACACCTGCGGGGCATCTTACAAGGGTAAGGGTGAAACTCAGCAAATGTGAAATGTAAATGTCATGCCACGGTAAATAGAAAAATGCCAGAAAGTCTATGTTGACTATTGGGATGAAAATGTGTCAAATGGTCTATGAAGCTAGTGTATGATGCCCCATGATCATATCAATGTATGCAGCTATGATTTAATAATAATAATAATAATAAAAAAGAATACAGATTCTTATTGAACTCGTGCAAATAACTATTTGCCATAAGTTAAGGATACTCACAAATAGTTTCTGAATTCTAGAGAAATCAGTTAGAGATGAAGGAAATGTTTCAATTTTGCTCACAAAAGTATACTTTACAAAATTGTTGTAAGTTACAGATTTCCCCAAAGGAACACAAAGTTTCCTTGACTCTTGAAAACAAAATGAAAGGAAGTAGCATTGTTTAAAACACAAAGTAAAAAAATAAATAAATAAAGCATTTCAGTTCCCTATCAGCTCAGTACCATGTAATTAACTTTTGTTTGGTTTGATGTTGGTTTAGCAGTTCTCATGAGCACATTATTTTTTAAATTAGAGCCTTGAAAGCTTTTACCTAATCCAAGGTTATCATCTCCAAGGTTATTAGAAATCTATATGGAAGAATACTTGTCATGGTCCTTTCTATTAATATGAATTTCCTTGAAGAAGAAGAAGCAGATTTTGGACCGTAGCTGATTGTAAACCAGTTTTTGAGAAGAATCAAAGTAAAATAATAATTGTTGGGGGAGGACTAAAGAGTTAGAATAGCCATGGTTAAGGACATAATTAAAAGAACATCTTTATATTTCTGTGGTATAAAACATTAATATAATAATCATAATTATGACTGATAACATATACCAAGACCTATTGGAATATTAGGGATCTTATTCAATTTTGAAAGACATATTAATGACACATGTTCTTCTCATAGGGAACACTTGCTACTTCTTGCCTATGATATTTTTTTGGTAGCGTTATGCTCAGCCTAATGATGGGATGGAAAGTTGGTGGATAAATTCTGCAGCTTCCTCACTCTTTGGTAGCATAACTCTGATTCATGTTTTACAGCATTTTACAGAGATCTTCAGTAGGACCGACCCTCAAGTGCCCACAGCAATAACCTGTTCAATAACGTACCCTTTATTGTCTTCTTTCCCTTGTCTGTCTTACTTCCATTCTCTCTTAGCAGAACTTCTGCAATCAACTCCCAAGTAAACTGCTTGTACTTCATTTCTTGCGTCAGGATCTGCTGATTCAAGACTCCAACTCAAGACAGACTCTTTAGATTAATTATTTTTGACTTGATTATTTGTTTTCCCCAACTCTGTTGCAGTTTTTTTTGTTGAATGGAGTAGGGAACTGTTGCTACTCTGATTCAACAGTATTTATGGAGCATGTACCATGCACAAGACAGTGTGCTGGATTATATAGAAGAGTAAAAAATGAGTGACATAGTTCTTGGCCTCTAGGAATTGTGGTATGAAAGCAGATTGTAAAATAGCAATCCAAAAATTTCTTTACAGTTTCTCTTGGTTTTTAAATGGTTTACTGACTGAAACAAAGGGAATGATGTTATGTTTACACTGAAATTCAGAGATGACACATGGTTGACTGTTTGCTCTTAGCATTATTAGGTGATTCTCTCAATAAATAATACCCATAATCCCATAGTGGTCAAGCCTCAAATGTCGTTTTACCTCATGTTCTTTTCAATTTATGTGCATATCCATACTTATTGTAACAGATGGCAATCAGAGCACAGATACAGTTTTGAGTTCTGCTTTTAAAAACTTAACACTCTACTATGTACATTACCATTTTAAAAATAATCTTCATAATTGTTATGAATAATTTCAGAGTACTGCAATGAGCCAATATATCATAAATGATGAAATAGTTTTCATAGTGTAGAATATTTAGATTATTTACAAATTTTTATTATACATAGTCTTTCAATGAAAATCTACTGATATACAGTACTCTTTCTTGTTGAAATACTTTGCACAAATTCTCAGAAACTGACCTACTAACCCCCAAAAGGCCCAATATTTTTGTAGCTGTTCTTGTCTATGACAATTCTATTCTTTATAGTACCTAGAGCAGAGAGAACTGTTTAAATCTACATGTTATGGAAGATGGAGAGATGGAAAAAAAGATATTAGGTGTCTCTTAAAACTATTTTCCTTGACTTCAATGACATGGATTAATGTAAGAGACCAGTTAATGATCATGTTGTCAGTCATGAAGAGTTTTGCCCCGAGGAGCCAAGATACAGGGACATCTGAGCAAGACCATACTCTATGCCTAGGAGCAAGAGTCCCAGCACATTTTGTGGTGAGATGCATGAAGCGCTGAAAGTAGCATGAGGCAAACAGATGGAAAACTGCTGGCAGATTTTAAACTAGGGCTGCTCTTGGCTGCCTGGCCCTGGAGGACTTGCTTAGGCCAGCAGGAACTCTCAGCAGCTGCTGCTTGCCTGGAACTGGACTGTGATTTGAACATGTCACCACCTGCTTCATTGGTCACTGACTTACCTGCCATTGTGCTGATTACTGGTCAGAAGGCAAAGTTCTGGGTTTCCCTTGCCTACTGGGCCAAATCTGGGTCTGCTAGATTATGGTCTACTCCAAAAAATTTATGGTACCCCCAATTCTACAATTCTAACTTAATGCACAGGATAGTTTCTAAATACCTATGTGATTCATCAGTTACTTAATTCAGTATTAGCTAACAAATACCATAAATATTTTTCTGAAGATCCGTCATGCACTAGTCTTTAAGTTTCTGGGAATATAAAGATTAGCAAGACTTGATACCAGCCCTTGGCGGGTGGTATATGACACAATACTAAAGTATAACATGAAAGTCCAGAGTAAGAAGAACTGGAAGTTGTTGCACTAAATTAATTTTGTAGTTTATATTCCTCCAAGTTAAAACAAATCAAGGATTGTAATCTAGGTCATATCATGACTAGCCCTTCTACACATATGCTATTTCTATCATTTGAACACATCTTTTTTTTTTTTATTTGCAGTTTTTGGCTGGGGCTGGGTTTGAACCTACCACCTCTGGTATATTGGGCTGGCACACTACTCCTTTGAGTTACAGGCGCCGCCCAATTTTTTTTTTTTTTTTTTGAGACAGAGCCTCAAGCTGTTGCCCTGGGTAGAGTGCTGTGGCATCACAGCTCACAGCAATCTCCAAGTCCTGGGATCAAGCGGTTCTCCTGCCTCTGCCTCCCAAGTAGCTGGGACTACAGGTGCCTGCCACAACGCCCAGCTATGTTTTTGGTTGCAGCCATCATTGTTGTTTGGTGGGCCTGGGCTGGATTTGAACTTGCCAGCTCAGGTGTATGTGGCTGGTGCCTTAGCTGCTTGAGCCACAGGCGCTGAGCCATGAACACATCTTTTTAAACAGCCCTCAACTCCTCATCGCTCCTCACTCCAGTTTGTAAGTTCTTGTCTTCAAAACCTGACTCAAAACTTACTCTGAGATACCTTCTTGGTTGCACCTTATCTGATTCTTTTTCTTCCATATTCCTGCCTATGGGATTCTTATTCCTATATATATAGGATTTTTTGGTGTTTATGGCGAGATGTTAGTTTATCCTGAATGTATTTGTATTGGAAGGTATATAAATATGTATATTTTAATGCAAATTTTATCAAAATCTAACATGCATACAGCTCAATGACTTTGTTGCACAGCACTCTAGCCTGGGGCAACAGAGCGAGACTATGTCTCAAAAAAACAAACAAACAAACAAAAAAACCCCAAACAAACAAAATAAACAAAAACAAAGTAGACATACTCATGTAACCAGTATCCAGATGAAAAAACGGATCATTCCTAGCACTCCAACAGCCCCTCTTGTGTATCCTTCCAGACTATCCCCTAAATGTAATCACTGGCCTGACATCTGATATCATAGAGCAGTTTTGCATTTTATATAAATGTAATTAGTTGTCTGTACTAATTTCTCACTTCTTTCTCTCCATGTTGTATTTGAGAAATCATTCATGTTATTATCTGTATTTGTAGTTTGTTAATTTTTTTTTTTTTAAGAGAGAAAGTCTCACTTTGTTGCCCTGGATAGAGTGCTGTGCCGTCACAGCTCACAGCAACCTCCAGCTCCTGGGCGATTATCTTGCCTCAGCCTCCTGGGTAGCTGGGACTACAGGTGCTCACCACAATCCCCAGCTATTTTTTGTTGCAGTTTGGATGGGGTAGGGTTCGAACCTACCACCCTCAGTGGGGCTAGCACCCAACTCACTGAGCCACAGGTACCACCCTGTAGTTTGTTAATTTTCATGTAGTATACCTTTTAATTAGATGAATACATAACAACAACTTTTTCAGTTTACTATGGAGGACCATTAGACTTCTTTCTAGGTTTTGACTATTATGAATAGTGCTGCTATTAATATTCTTGTAAATATCTTTTTTTTAAATTATTAAATCATAGCTGTGTACATTAATGCGATCATGGGGCACCATACACTGGTTTTATAGACCGCTTGACACATTTTTATTACACTGGTTAACCTAGCCTTCCTGGCATTTTCTTAGTTATTGTGTTAAGACATTTACATTCTACATTTACTGAGTTTCACATGTACCCTTGTAAAGATGCGCCGCAGGTGTAATCCCACCAATCACCCTCCCTCTGCCCACCTCCCCCCTCCCTCCGCTCCTTCTAAGAAGAATTTGCAGCCTTGTTGGACAGCAACACAAGGGTTGCAGAGAACTGATTGGCTCACAGCTTCCACTTGCCGCCTCCTGGCCTCAGAAAACACAAAAAACGATCCCTTAAAAACATAGGACACAGCCTTAGACTTCTTATATATGATTGAACAGGTGAATGTTTTCTTATAGACTTTCTAGAGATGTGCCATCAAGGTGGGAAAAGTATAAAATGAAATCTCACATTATCATTATAACAACCTCATGGATTGTTGGGGCAAGCAGAAGATGGGCGTAGCCAGGTAATGGAGCTCCATGCTGCATGACACAAACATGATTGCCCTCCCCCCATGCCAAGCCCCCTTTCCCACTAGGTAGAAGCTCCCTTAATGTTATTTCAGCTAGAGTCTAAGACAGGCGTCCTCAAACTGCGGCCCGCAGGCCACATGAAGCCGTGTGAATTGTATTTGTTCCAGTTTTGTTTTTTACTTCAAAATAAGATATGTGCAGTGTGCATAGGAATTTGTTCATAGTTTTTTTTCTTTCTTTTTTTTTTTTTTAAACTATAGTCTGGCCCTCCAACTGTCTGAGGGACAGTGAATTGGCCTCCTGTTTAAAGTTTGAGGACGCCTGGTCTAAGATTTGCAGTCATTTTTGGTCCTTTGCAGAGTCATCTGGCTTTTATAGGACATAGCTCTGGCTCATATTAAAACTTGATTCATTTGACTTAGAGCTTTTCTTCTACCCCTTTCAGGGGCAGATAGGAGCTGAGGCCCTAGTGGCTGGAGTGAAGGTGAACGTGGGTGCTGTCATGCCCTTGTCCTCTCCCTCTTCACCCCAATTCAACCACCGAGAGATGGAAAAGGAACATGTCAGCACCCTTGACAACACATGGTGGCAGTCTCCTGGTGTACTACACTGCTGACCCAACTCACGCTCAAGGGCATCAGGTAGATGGATGGTGACAGCTTCATGTTTTATAAGCAGCTCACATCTGAGCAGAGACCCTGGCAAAAGTGGTTGGTGGAGAGATCTGGCTGTACATTCAGGCTGCCATACAGTGGGTGGCTGCACAGCACAGCCTGGGGGGTCTGTGCACCCGGCTCAGGCTCAGCCTCCTGCTAGGTCTACTCTCAGGTCAGCAGGTTCACTGGGGATCCGTCTTCCCTCTTCTTAGAAACCAGAGGCTTTGGTGGTGTGTGCCCAGGAGAGAATCAGAGCACGTGTCCATGGCTCCTCCACTGGGTGTTGCCCAGCCAGTCACCTCTTTTCGAGTCTACTTTTCTCTAGTTCAGGAGCACAAGGACAGTTCAGCAAATATACCAGCCGAGCAGACACACAACAGGAATCAAAATTCTGCCCCTCTTTTTTCTCACTGGTACTCCAAGTTTTAGAAATAATTTTCTTGGAGATTCCCCCATGTCCCAAGGCAGTTTGCTCTTTTGTCAAACTAAACACTTCTACCAATGATCCAAGGGTGACCTGTGATCTCTCTCCTTGTGGAGCAGCTGTTCACTGCAGTGTGGGTGCTGGTGGTCACACGGGGCGGGGTACCAGTTCCTCTGGAACATCCCCCTCTATGGACCTTTTGTTGGAGCTCAGCATATTCACTCTTCAGCCTCGGCGTCTGCTGAAAATTTTGGACAAGAGGAAAAATCCTGCCTGACATCTTTTTTCAAAGAACTAAATACCAATAAAAATAAAAAGAGAGACCAAATAGGAAAATGGGAAAATTATATAAACAGGCAATTCAAAGAATAGGACACCAATGATTAAGGCAGAAGAAGGCTCAGCCTAGCTAATAATGAGGGAGATGCCATTGCACAATAATATAATGTTTTATAGCTAGCAGATTAACAAAGCATAAAGTGTTAGTGAGGTCATGGCAGTGAGATCTCTTCTCCATCATTAATGACAGTGCCATTAGGGTATTAAATATGAAATATCTGATTTCCTTCAGTATTAAGTTTGATAGTAGACATTTCACTTCAACACTTCTTGTTTTATTTTTATTGTGAAGGCACATTCTCACTCTTTCAAACAGCATATTTTGGCTTGTGATTATATTCCTAATTTTATTTTTTAGAGAAATTTTTGTGAAACTATGACTACATCAAAAATTTGTTATTTTCAGCTCTGCACCTTTAACACAGTGGTTACAGCATCAGCCACATACACAGAGGATGGCAGGATCGAACCTGGCCCGGACCAGCTAAACAACAATGACGACTGTAACAAGAAAAGAGCTGGGCATTGTGGTAGGTGTCTGTAGTCCCAGCTCCCTGGAAGGCTGAGGCAAGAGAATCGCATAAGCCTGAGAGTTGGAGGTTGCTGTGAGCTGTGATGTCACGGTACCCTACCAAGGGTGGCATGGTGAAACTCTCTCTCAATAAAAAAAAATTATGTTATTTTCAATTACGAGTTTTTTAGTGGAACCAATGCAGTGCACATAGCTTGAAACATCAACCAAGTGTTTGGGAAAAATGTGGCTGATGAATACACAGCCTCTAGATGGTTTGAGAAGCTCCAGGCTGATGGTTTCAATCTTGAAAATAAGCCACGTGGGTGACCTGAGACCAAAGTAGTTAATGATGAGCTGAAAGCTATGATGTCAGCGAATCCATCTCAACCTACACATGATTTAGCAGCATGGTTTGACATTACTATTCTAGCAATATTGGACCATTTGAAACAAATTGGCAAAGAAGCTGGGTAGATGGCTTCTGCATGAACTAAATGGGTGTCAGAAAAGAAATCGTCTCAAAGCTTGCCTTTCTTTGCTATCACACCTTTTCTACACTGTCTTGTTACATGTGATGAAAAGTGGATTCTGTTTGATAATGGTAAGCATTTGGGACAATGGTTGGATAAAGGTGAAGTACTGAAACACAGTCCACAACTGAATATGCACCAAGAAAAACTAATAGTGTCTGTTTGGTGGTCCAGGACGGGTATTATCCATGACAACGTCATGAAACCCGGTCAACAATTTCAGTGATGTCTACTGCAACCAAATGGACAAAATGATGAGGATGCTTGTGAGTAAGCAGCCAACATTGGTCAATAAAAACAAGTCAAACTTCTTGTAAGACACACTGTCACACAAGCAATACTGCTCAAATTACAGAAGCTGGATTTGGAAACTCTCTACCATCCACCATATTCACCAGACCTTGCACCAACCACAACTTCTTCCAGGCTTTGGACCACTCCTTGCAAGGAAGAACATTCAATTCTCAACAAGCTGTGGAAAATGCCTTTCTTGATTTCATCACCACTTGCTCGCCAGGCTTCTTCAATGCTGGTATACACAAGGTACAGTTAAGATGGCAAAAAGTGTCAAAAGCCGAAGGCCATACTTTGAATAACTGTACTGCTTCTTGTTTTAGATAGAATAAACTACACCTTTGATTCAAATCAGACATTTTATATTTCATAATTGGTAAAATGGCCATGGAGAGCATCTGGCAGAGTGAACGATGCTCAAGGCTGATCTAAATGTGTAGTGTAAAGACACCTTGAGTATGTGCACAGGACATATGCGTGCATTTTTATTGCTGTGTTCATAATTATAAAAATTTGGAAGCAGACTAAACACATGCATGGATAGGAGCACAAAGTGTGTACAACCCCCAAATCAACTGTTGAGTCTGCAGTTTAAAAAGAATGAACTTGAGTTCCATATATGGACGTGGTAAACTTCAAAGCCATATTAACACAAAATTTCAGAATAAGACATACTATATTTACGCTAATGTGAACTAAAACGAAATCTTAAGGCTGCCCAGGCAGCTGACTGACTGGAATCCCTCTTGGCCAAGGGGATATCTAAAATTGAGTTGCTAGCCGTGAGATAGGAGATCAGACAGGCCTTCCCCTTCTTATCGATGTCCTTTACTTCATTAACAGGTATAAAGACATGCAAAACATACCTGCGTGTCTTCAAGATACATAGTAAACCACTGGTGTCTGGGCTTAGGCCTGGTAGTTCGTCTCTAATTAACAGACCTTTTTATCTTAACCCAATCATAACAACATTTTGGTTTAGATTATAAAAATGGCTCAGCATGAACTTTTAATATATCTAATTGGTGTAACCTACCCAAACAAATACTTTCTATAGTTAGAAAGATAAAACTGAAGTTGAGCCAATAAATGGGATGCCCCCCTACTCCTCCCTCACCACTCCCTTCCCCTGGACACACAAGGCTTAGGAGTAGAGGAGTGAATGAAGGCTGATCTCTACTTCTACTGAAGCAGCTTGGAGCACCTAAGCTGTGAACAGGTCTCTTCTGGGAGCTGGGCGGTCCTAGGAGGGAGAACACATCCAGGCAGAAAACGTGGCCGTCACTGCACATTTGGGTTGTTCACATGGTGTTTTAAGACACAACAGCTTCTGTCATGGAACAAGTCAAACCACCACAAAAATGGGGCCTGTGCACAGCCGCATTTGGTGTAAGGGGGATAATTGCCATCACATGCCTTCCCACCTTTCTGTCTCCTGAACAGTGGTGCCCAGACTGTGAGCTCGGCCCATCCTGGTTATAGTGGAAGTGGTTGGTGATGCTTAGTGTTTCCTTTTTATATCTTACGTGCCCTAATAAAGAGAGATCTCTTTCTTTTTCCCTTTCCCCCCAATGTTTGATTCAAAACTACCTTGATTAGTCCACATAGACAGATTTAGATAAACCATTATGCAACAGTGCCGTTTCCATAGTGACTCATTTTCTGATTACGCTGGTGACTTGGTGTGTGAGGTTTTGGTTTGGTTGTTTAAAGGAGGGAGGCTTATGGGAGTGACTTTCTGGGACAGCTCTAAGAATTTTGCGTTTTCCCTTAGCTGGAATTACATGCTGGAATTAACCATGTGCAGTGAAGTTTTCTTTCTATCTCTTTTGCTTTGTTGGGTATTTCTGCCTAAGTCAAGACACACAGCATAGACTATAGAGGCATAAAGTCTGCTGATAATGCACACTTGTTTGTACTGGCCAGGAAACCCTTATTTACTTACCACCTCACCACCATTACCATGTGTGAATTTACAGGTTAAAAAGTCAAGTTTGTTTACTCTGAGTTGTTCTTGAACAGAGAGTTGACTTTTTTACTCTGTTGGCTTATAAATGTTGATTTACTAATACATCCTCCCTTAAAAGTGGGGGAAAACCCATAAAAACAACAAGAGAATATTGTGTAGGGCAAAGAATCCCAAGATACCCATTTGAAGAGTTAAAAAAGGAAACTGTTGACAATTTCAAAGGTCAGAGACAGATTTGGATCGCTAATGCTAAGGATAAGAATAGACAGGGGCCACCAAGGGCATTTTTTCTAGAGTACTCAGAACAATCAACAAAATTCAGTGAAGGCCACTCTGGGGCACATGCTTCACTCTGGATATCTCAATAGAGACCCCACTTACAAACATTTTTTTAAAAAAACACTGTGTTTTGAATTTCTTTATGACAATTTTCAAACAGATTGTCAAAATCTGACTGAAGAATAAGATTATCAACATCCCTAGCAACATAGCCAGTTTGTATTTAAAAAGTACTTGGAATTGAGTTCCATAAACTGATTTTAAGTCTAAGGCTTCAAACATGAGTAAGAATCTTTAAAATAACCTGGTTGAGGATTAAGTAGAACAAGTTTCAATGTAAGATAAGAAAATATACCCACCTCTTCCCCAGTGAAATATCCTCTTCAATCTAGGTTTGTTTTTCTTTCATCAATTGTCTTACATATCATTTTCATATGATGTAGGAAGAGCAAAAAGGTTGGGGAACAGGAGGTCAGAAGGAACTTTCTGGAGAATGGGACTCCCAGGCAAAGGAGAGTCAGGTGGAGATGGTGGGTGTGGTGGAGGCAGGAAAGACTTACAAGGCCTGTGAAGCACCTGGAGCCCCATAGGTAGGCCAGTTTTTGAAGCCCAGGATACAGGGGGGGATGAAGAGGGATGGGGGGTGTGCTGGGGAAGGGGGGGTAGGGAGGGTGGGTGTGGGAGCCCTGAGCAGACCCTGAGAAAGACTTCGAGGTATTGCATTGCCAAAGATTTTTCTGATTATAAAACCTTAATAAAAATTTGAAAATGCAAAAAGCACAAATAAAAATAAATCACCCATAAATTCTAGAATATAGGCATAAACCCTTAATAGCTGTATGTATGATTTACAATGTGTTTCAACATCTGGTAATGCAAGTTACCCTTAATAGCATACCTTTTTCAACACTTTCCTGACTCTTGTTTACTCATCAGTTTCTTGAGTTTCAATAAATTTGTATTGGTATTTTGATCTGAATTGTTTTGGATTCATATGCTAATTTATAATATTATGCCATCTCTAGAAACATATAAAATATTTTGATTCAAAATTTAAAGTGTCTTAATCTAATTTAATTCTTTTTTCCCTATGAATCTTGCCCTCAGCTTCTTAACGAGTTTCTTCTCAGAATTATGTTCTTGCTGTTATCAGGAATTTTTTCCCCAAATGTTTTTCAAATAGTTAATTCCTGGATAATGAAATACTGTTGACTTCTGTATTTTACAATTGGCAAATTGCTATTAGTTTTAATATTTTTAGTAGATTCATTTATTTATTCTACATAGAGTATTATAACTGAAAATATAGCAAACCTATCTATATTTGGGTTGAAATGAAAGAAACTTCCATTATTTGTGATACTTGTTTCTTTCTCTTGTCTAATTGTTAAAATGTCTAGAATTTTGTTCAATAGGAATGAGAGTAAAGCCTTGTCTCTATGATTTCACTTTTAGCCAGTTTAGCATGTTAGCAGTTTTAGTTTTCTTTAAAAATCTTTAATTATTCTAAATTTAAACTTTAAAATTAAATGATCCTCTAGACCTAGTTTACTAAAAGTTTTTACCAGGGTTTTGTTATTTGTATTTAAATTGGTCATATAAACCCTTGGCATATATTGAATGATTATATGTTTTTTCTGCTTTGACCTTTTGACGCAATGAAACATATTATTACATTTGCTGATGTTAAATTGTATTTGTGGGTACACAATGTACTCAGATTTGTTTGTATGTTTCTAATTCTTTTCAGAACTTTTATTTCTGCTTGCAAATTAAATTGATCTTTACTTTTCCTAAGTAAATGTAGAAATGATATTGGTTTTATAAAGTGTCTTTCAATTTCCTCCCTCCCCCCCCCTTTTTTTCAGACAGTTTCACTCTGTCATCCTAGCTAGAGTGCAGGGTGTCATCCTAGACTCCTGGGCTCAAGCAATCTTCCTGGCTCAGCCTCCAGAGTAGCTGGGATTATGGGTGTGCACCCACACCCAGCTAATTTCTTTTTTCTTTTCTATCTGTATTAAGAGACATGGTTTTACTCCTGCTCAGGCTGGTCTTGAACTCCTGAGCTCAAAGTGATCCTCCCATCTGGGTCTCCCAGAGTGCTAGGATTACAGGCATGAGCTGCACCCAGCCCCACCTGGGCTCTGGAAGTGCTGATTTAGGTTAATGACTATTTATCTTCCTTGCAGGTTGGAAGACCTTGCCCATAAAACTATCTCAGTGAGTGATTCTTTGGTGGTGATTCTTAAATTATACTACCTATTTGTTATTTTTATTACATGTATTGATTTGATTCTTTATCTTATTTCTTTAATCTATTTTGGCGATTTAAAATTATCTAGAAATTATGCACATATCCTGATTTTCAAATTAATTACCACAGACAGATACAAAGTAATCATTGTAAAAGCATTTAATGTCCTAAGTTCATAAACTATTTTTCCTTGTTTCCTCTTTGACTTTATTTTCATTTTTATTTTTCTCTCCTGTGTCATAACTAGCTAGAGATGTCTATTTAACCTTTTATTTCACTTGGATTTATCAATGCCAACATTTTTTATAACCAATTAATTTCTTTTTTTAGTCTTCAATTCCTTCTCCTTCTATTTTTCGGGTTTGTTTATGATTATTGGTTCTTTTTCTGAATTCTCAAGATAAGTACTTAATAACTCCATTCAAATATTTTATTTTTAAGAATTAAAGAATTGCCCTTGCAGTACAGCTTTGGCTGTATTCCAGAAGTTTAATATATGGCACTCTGCTGGCTGTTTTTTTGGGACTTAAGTTTTGATTTCCATTTTAATCAATGTTACTGCCTTTTTGGTCTAGTGTTTATGTTTTATTTTTGCATGTGATATTTTTCATTATTTTTAGCTTTGTTGCATCATGATCAGAAAACAGATTCTTTAACAACCACTGTAAAATGTTAAGTAATCTCTTGGCACCATTGCTGTAATTCTATTGGCATTAGAAGTGAGATGGGAATTTTGTTATTACTATTTTAGGGTCCAACTTGAACATTCTTAAACCGTATTACTCACCAATTGTTAGATCTATGGGAAAATATTGGGCCAAGCATGACAAGGACATAATTCAAAATTTCAGTTAACGTGTCTGTAGTCAGAGAGCAATGTGAAAGGGACCTTTGCTTCTGGCCTCTCTTACCAAAGCTTTGCACCTCACTGCTCAGGGGCCAGTAAGGGTGTTGTCATGCCAGCAAAGATGGTGGGGTTTGGGCTACAAAAGACCAGTATTTTGGGCTTTGGTGTAAGTACAAGTGTCTGGGGTGTCTGGGAAGGTCTGCCTGCTAGGTGGAAGACTGGATGGTATGCAAGTTTCAGGGAGTTGATTTGCTACCCACACAAGCAAAGCTTCCCCTAGAGGGCACACTCGGAATACGGCTGAAGAGGCCAGGGTCCCAGTCCTGGCACCCACAGTAAGCAGAGCCAGATCGCCTTACAGTGCTGTGCATCCATCTGCTTCGGTCTCTGTGGCCATTATACATCATCTCCCAGTGAGGTCCTCTTTTTCCCCTCAGAACAATCGCCAGTCTTTTGTTCTTTTTCCCTGAATCTACCCTTCTAATAAGACACTGTCAGTGTTTCAGAAGGATCTGACTTTCTAAGTGAGGATGACCTGTCAGGGAGTCCCAAGTGATTTTTTTTAATCTTGATCTACCTGGGTCATAGAGGAGCCATCTCTGATTTAAGGGGACCGCCGCCTGCACCCACACCCAAGTTCAATTTCTAGGTGGCTATTTTTCTGGGAGGGCATAGGGCATATTTCTTGAATTTTTATTTTCTCTTTTCTGTGTTGGGACCACAAACAAAATATCACATGTATGCCTGGAAGCTTCTAACTGGACCCTAACCAGCTGCTTTGCTATCAGAATATCCTTCCTTAATATTGTCTGTGCCTTTTTAACCATCTTTGAACATCTTTTCACAAAATTTACATTCTTACTCAAAGCCAATATCTCATGGCCTGTTAAAAGTGTTCAGAATTAGTGAGAACACTGTGCATTTAGAAAGTCGGCTTCTCACCTGGCCACCTAAGCCCTCTCTCATGTGACCCCACTCCCCTGCCTTGCTCAGAATTCCATGTTGTCATCTGTTCTATGACCTGGGTTCAGATTCCAACCTGGTGATGCAGCAGTTGGGTCACTTTCAGGGTACTACTTAACCTTTGTTTTCTGATCTTTAAAACGTATTAATGACTAGCTGTGGAAGCATTTTGAGATAGAAAGGTGAGCATGGGACACTGTAGGCTCTCAAACACTAGCTATCATGGCTACCTGCTGGCCTGGACTCAGCACGTTGCAGACAACAGGTTTCTTCGGCCATCTGTATCTTTGCTCACGTGGATTTCCCCATCTTGAATGCTTTCCTCACCTGCCTGTGCACTCTCTCCTGCAGAGAAGAGCTTTCCTCTAGGACAAAGGCTTTTAAATGGAGTGACTATACCCCAAGGGACACAGGTCCATTTGCCCACATCTGGAGACCTTTTTCATTGTCACATCTGGGGACAAGCTGGTACTAATATCCAATGAATGGAGGTCAGGATGCAAACCCTCCGATATGCAGGACAGCTGCCCACAGTAAAAGTACAAGCCTCAATGTTGAGGTCGAGAAAGTCTGCTCCAGACAATGAGGGCAGGAGATGGCCTCAGAACTACCTGGGGAGTTTCCACCAGCTAATTCTGATGTGCCCTATTTCTGGGTTATCATAACTGGCCTAGAACAGGGTAACAGCATCTCCTAGATGAAGCTACTCTGGTTTCTCCCCACACTACTGGCTGCCCTTTCCTCTGTCTTAACTGTATCACAGCAGAATTGCTTCCAGGAACATCCCACTTCTTTGATTGTCTTCTACAAGCGTCCTCTCTTTCCAGGAGGGCCTCCTTCAGGAAGATGAAGTGATGTGAGAAGCTTTCACAGTGCCTACCCCATCTCCTTCTCCTTCAGTAATCTAAGCACTGTGGGGTCTGGGGTTGTGCCTTGTATAGGTCACAGCAATGCAGGGCGCTGCTCACATAGAGCCACCGGAGTGGTAAGGTAGATTTAGTAACAGGCAATGAAAACTTTCAAAACCACAAGTATCTCCTGAGAGCAGCAGTAACAATGTGAAAAACTTCTCTTTCTTTTCTGAGAACATTTCCTTTCTCAGAAAAGCAGGTGCTAAAAATCACTTTTTCTTGTAAAGTGGTAACTGGAAGCAACCATTGGTCACAACTGCTAATTCGGCTACTCTGTAAAAGCCATGTCATCTTGGACAGGATGCCCTGGCCGCCCCGGCCTTCTCCCTATCACACACACATGGTCATCCTCCACCCGCTCAGGTCTGGAGAAATGACAGATCACACAGGTTTACACTTTTTCTGAAATGAATGTTACACTTTTTCTGAAATGAATGTTATCTAAAAGAAACACAAAACCCAACTGTGTCTTACTGTTACTTGCTAGAGATCCTTGGAACCACAAGGTTACAGTATTTTGTTGCTACTGAGAAGTATTTTTAATTTGCAGCTGCACATTTTTTCTTTTTTCACTAAGAAGCAGTTGCTTGGCTTAGACCACAGGGGTTGATTTGGGGGTAAAGTTGTGTTTTGTGTCTTTTACACCACACTCATAGATAGTTTTCCTACTTGGAGCCATGCCATTAGCCCCACTTCTTTTTATGTAAGTTTCAAAATGAACAAATGTTTACGAATTGGTTTGCTAAGAATGGTTTCTCCATGGAATGGAAGAAAGAGTAGCGTGATTTTCACTGTGTTCTTACATAATCTGCAGACGCAGAATGAAATTTTAAGTATAAATACCTAATTCTCTCATCCATAATTAACTAGAAATGATTCCTTGTTGATTTTTCACCCAAATGTGTCATTTACTTTTCCTTCATCTTTTGGATACAGTCTCAGTTTTGTTCCTTCCGTGGGTCAACTTAGGGAAGCTGTGCAGTTACACACCCTCTTTGGCCTTTGGTTCCCTCAAACCTAGAGTTGAGGGTTTCTCAAACCTGGCTGCCCAGGGGCAGTACCTGGAGAGCCTAAAAAAGTACATGATGCCCAGTTGATTCCAGGTGTGAAATCTGTGATGCCAATCACCTCCTAGATTATTTTCAGCATCAAAATTCTGTGATCTGACAATACCCATTGTGGTGAGGGTGATGAAACTTGCAAGTCATTGATCTCAGATGCCCTGGTTAGGCTGCTATGACGATTCTAACGACCAATTTGGTTACAGGTATCAAAAACCTTCAAAAAGTACTGAACGTTTTCTTTTTTCTTATCTTGTAGCGGAAGGAAAAAGAAAAAAACCCAGAAAAGTATACCTAATTTTGAACCTAGCAGTTCTACTTCTAGGCATTTATTCTTAAGAGATAATTAATGTCATAGCAGATATTTTGTTACAATATTGTTGGCTTTAGCATTATATAAAATAGAGAGAAAATGAAAATTAGGGGATATTTAAATAATATAACAGTATAACTATCCCACAGAACACTATGCTGACATTAAAATAATAATACTACAGAAAAATATTTTATATCATGGGAAAATGGTCATGATATACCCCATGAAAACAAAGGGAATAAAGTATTCTTGTTTTTGATAAAAATTATGTATGCAGAATAACATTTGTATGATTATAGGGTAAAATCGTGACAGTGGTTCTATTTGAGTGGTGGGACTAAGAGTAATTTTAACTTCTTTCTATGTCTCTGTATTTTTCTATGACCGCTGTGTGTTATTGCTTTAATTAGGATTGTTTTAGAATCACTTTCTAAGCTGGTTTCTTCCAGTTATACATGTTTACTCCCTAAACTCTTGGCTCTATCGCTTTGTGTTCTAAAGGGCAACCTGATAGTGCTTAGCTACAAACCCAGGTTTAGCAGCAGTGCTGAGCTCAAACCAGCAAACCCTGTGGACTCCACTTAGTGTCCCAACCTTAGGTCCCCCAAGCGATTGAAGAAGACAGATTTCTTTTCTTTTCTTTCTTTCTTCTTCTTCTTCTTCTTTTTTTTTTTTTTTGTGAGACAGAGCCTCAAGCTGTTGCCCTGGGTAGAGTGCCGTGGCATCACAGCTCACAGCAACCT
This sequence comes from Loris lydekkerianus, assembly GCA_963574355.1. NCBI lineage: Eukaryota > Metazoa > Chordata > Mammalia > Primates > Lorisidae > Loris > Loris lydekkerianus. Next base: position 32,846 of record CAUYPK010170534.1, read on the forward strand.
CAAACTCCTGGGCTCAAGCAATTCTCCTGCCTCAGCCTCCCAAGCAGCTGGGACTACGCTGGCACCTTAGGCGCTTGAGCCACGGGCGCTGAGCCAGAAGACAGATTTCTAATCAAAAGTATTATCCAAACCAAAGTGACACAAGGGGCCTTTCTGAGCGGGGAGGGGTGCACAGAGCCTCCCAGACCAATGGCATTGGAGAATGAGAAGGTTTACCCCAGGTGGAGAATGGGACAATAAACTGTTGCAAAGACAATGGGAAAATAACGCATTGGACTATTAATGGACATCTATTGGAAAAATAGATTTGTGCCTGAGTGCCAGGTAGAAGGAGGGATATACTGTGTGTGTTGAAGAAGAAATATGGGAATCCCACCACTTACTATACCTTTGTGCAAAGAAGGACAAGAAACTTCCTGCTCTGAGCACACTCAGGCTCAGCCCAGGTCCTGGGGCTGACTTAGTGATTGGAGGATGTGTTAGGTGATAGTTTCCACTTGCTCCATTAGCTTGGCACACTCTGCAGTGCACAACCTGAACAACTATTCCTTCAGCAACGCTATGAGGTAAGGATGCAGAGGCCCAGAGAAGGTCAGTAATTGTTCACAGTCCCATAGCTCCTTTGGAGCAGGGACATGCTTCCAGAGTGAAGACTCTCAAGCCAGAAAATTTGGACATTATTCTGTGGTCCGTGGGAACCATTGCCAATTACAGAGGAGGAAACTAAACTGAGAGCACTGAGACTAGAGCAAGAAGCTCCCATAATGGTCCTGATGAGAGATGAGAAGACCTGAACTGGGGCAGTGGCAGGAGTAGTGAAAGAAGTAAACAGGTGTGATGGATGTTGTGTAAGGAGCACGAGTGAATTTGCATGTGAGGTGAAGTAAGGAGGGGTGACAAGAAGGGTCCCCTTGATATGGGTCTTGAAGCATGAGCAATTTCTGATAGTTGGGGTTGTGGGAGCCCCTGGAAGTTCCTGGAAAGAGCAGGAAAGACAGATCATTAGAGAATGCCTGCATTTCAGAGGAATCAGTAAATGAACCCCAAATAGCAATTGGAGTGATGAGAAAACCCAGAGGAATGTGGGATGTCCTGGAGGCCAAGTAGAGTGTCAAATGCTGAACGGTACCGGTGGAGGAAAGATGAGAACTGAGAAGATTCTATTCGCAAGGCAATGGCAAAGTGTTGAGTTAGCTTCAAGGAGCAGTTCAGTACCACCGCCTCAGGGTGGTGGCATGTGGTGGGGGTGGCAAAGATTGGTGTAGAGCTCTTTTTAAGAAATTGGTCAGGGACAGGAAGGAGAGAGGGAGGTCAGCAGTTTCACTGGAAAATGAAGACTAGGGAAAGCTTTAGTCATGGTGGAGGCGTCTAGAACATCCTTAGAGAGTGATGAGGAAGCGGACAGAGACAGTTGTTAGAAGAGAGACAGGGCAGAGTCCTTCAAGAGGTAAGATTGTACTGGGAGCTGGGAAGATTGAGATCATCTTAGCACACAGTGGGGATGATAAGCCCAGGAAACGAGGCATGTTTTTCTCAGTGGAGCAGAGGGAAGAGAGGGGGAAGATGGGTGAAGATTCTGAGAAATACTGGGCTGGGAAAGGGAGGTGGCAAGGGTATACCAGGCACTGTCCATTTTCTCAGTGGCTGGGAGATAAGACCAGTGGTGCATAATGAGGCCCTTGATGAATTTTCAAATTTGAGCCAAACAAAAACTCTGAAAAGAAGCCATTGGAATGGAAATGACATAAATTTGGAATAAGTAGAAGGGCTGAACAGCAGTCTCCAGGCACTCTAATTGTAGTTGGATAACCTGAGTTTGTTGGTTTGGGGGAGAAAAATTATGTTGGTTTTTGTTTGCCATTCTGTTTCCATGACATAACACAGTGTATAGCTAGAACAGATGCTCCACAGACATTTATTAATGATGTGTTCTGTAGTTGTGCCAGTTGGTAAGATTAGGTGAAATCCACCAACATTTATTTAGCAGTCAATGTAGCCAACAAAATTAGAGAAATGAAAGACGTATGACCAAAGGGGAGCCCCACCCTGCGCCACCACTAAATGCAAGGTTCCTGTGCTGTTGAGGCTGGTTAACTCCCCCTTATCACTTTCAAACAATGAAAGAGGGAGACATCTCACTCTGGTTTCAGGCATTTCCTACTTGAGCCTTTTTGTCAGTTTTCTCTTCTCACATCTGTCCACCAAACTTGGCATAATCTATCACATGCACAAACAATTCTCGTTGCTCAGGGTGTGTGTGACCACACAGGTTATTCTGGGCGGGGATGGACCAGAGGCAGGGGCCCTCCTCTTAGCTCAGCCGAAGTGTGAAGCCCCAGTGCTGGGGTCACTCTTCATTAGGGGCCACAGCTCCTCCTTCCTCTTGACTCTCCTCTTTGCAAATAGGATTTTCCCTTTGAGTTTTTAGTTCACTTTTAAGTTTTATCTTACGGTTCCATACCAGTCTATTGTCTTTGGCCTCCTCACTACTCCCTGCACCCCCATCCCTGTTTCTCTTTTGGTCTTTGAAGGCTGAAAACCTTTTCCTGTCTGGGATTTGTGTCTCATTCTCTTTGGCATGGTGGCACATCTGTCCCAGGAACCTGCAACCTCACCAATGTTCCTGATCTTCCCTTGAGCCCATCATAGATGAAAATTCAGGAATCTCATTTCCAGTGAAGGGATTCTCACTCCTGCTCAGTTTCCCTGGGCTGGGCCCTACATGTCCAAGAGCACTTTGGGGTATGATCCTCCTGACTGAGTTTCCTGAGGCACCACTGACATTCTTCTGAGGTGTAGGTCTCTTGCCCTATCTCTGGATGAAGTCAGTATAGCTTTTTCTCCTCCTGTCTCAGAAGTTACCCTGCCACTCCTCAGTCCTCTCCATATATCTGAGCTCCTCTTAGGCTATCCACTTACTTGGCCTATCCTAGAGGCTGTGTTTTAAAATTCATGGAGTGAATTCTTAGAGTGAAAAAAAAAGGCCAAATTTTTCTGCTTACTTTTCTGAAAAGCAATACTTGCACATAAATTATGGTATGCACAAGAGACAATGTCAAACAGGAAGAAATACAGGAGGGTTTCTTCATATTTGAAGTCAGAGTGTCTTGCAATTTTAACAAGGAAGCTGATGACTTTTCTTCTAGGTGGTGGAAGCTCGTTTTTGGGGGGGCCTTATTGCCTTCTCAGTGAGTTTGTCTATCTTCTAGTGCCATAAAGCAGCAGGCTAGAGAGAAGTGATCCAGGTGGTTGGTGAAGACATCACGTCTCTGTGGTATTGGTGGCTACTTGTGTAGCTTGGTTAAAATGAGGTGAGTTGGGCCAAGGAAACCAGGGACATGCAGGACAGTTGGATGGCTGTACTAGTGAAAACTCAACACTTTGAAAGGTCATCCATTACCCTGTCCTTATGGTGGGCTTAAAACCCACATCCCTCTCTGTGGTGCATAAATGTTGATCCCAATAAACACAAATAAGACTCAGGAGGAGCTGATGCCAGCCAGGAGAGGTCATTCTGTGACCTCTTTTCTTCCTTTCTAGTGGCACAGAGATCCCTGTCTGTGTTAGTCTTCTCAGGCTTTCATAACAAAATGCCACCTTCTTTGTAGCGTAAATAACAGAGATTTATTTGCTCACAGTTCTGGAGGTTGGAAGTCCAAGATTAGGGTGTGGGCAGGATTGGTTTCTCCTGAGGCCTCTCTTCCTGGCTTGCAGATGGCCACCTTCTTGCTGTGTCCTCACATGGCCTTTTCTCTGTGCATTCCTATCCCCAGTGTTTCTCCTGCTTGTAAGGACACCAGTTCTGTTGGATTAAGACTCATGCATATGACCTCATTTTACCATACTTTCGAACACAGTCCCATTCTGAGGTGTCCTGGGGCTTAGGACTTTGGCATACGACTTTCTTGACGGTGTGGTTCAGGCAGTACACTGTCCAGAGGGAAATCAAGAACATGGGGTTATACCAGAGTGGTGCCATGGTAGAGCACTGGGCCTCCAGCCCACAGTTTGGGGCATTGACACCACCCTGCGCTGTGGCTCTACTTTCCATTGAGGACATTCCTGTAAGTGTAATGAGCTGGTCACTAAAAGACAAGTCTGTATGATTCTGCTTACATGAGGAATAGTCAATTCAGGGACAAGGAGTAGAGTGAGGGCTGCCAGGGACTGCAGGCAGGGGATGAGGAGTTAGTGTCTACTGGGGACAGACAGATTAAAAGATTAAAAAGTTCTGACAATGGGTGGAGGTGATGGTTGCACAACAATGTAAATGTACTTAAGGCAACAGAACCGTTCACTTAAAAAATGGTTAAAAGGGCCAGTTTTATAGTTCTATATGATATATATTTTACCACAATAATGAAAACATAAGGTGTGTGCTGTGCAGTCAGCCTGAAAACACACACACACCCTTAATGTCCTTTATTAAAGCTCAAGCTTTTGGTCTGCAAAATGGGGATCATGTTTCCTACCTGGGGACTAAAGGAGATATGATTAGCATTCAGCCAGTGATTGCTAATAACAGGAATGATGTAAGAAGAGGAAACGCAGAGTTCGGGTGGATGGTGCACTTACTTTTGATTGCATTTTCCATGGCATCAAAGCACAGCAGAAACTCAGCAGGCTCAGATGGCTGAGGTCAGCCACCACATCACCTTGTGAAGGCCACTGGGGCTGGCAGGCTCAGGTGAGGCTTCAAGGAAGGCATTTCAACTTTCTCACAAGAGGGTGTTATCTTATCTTGCATCCAGCAAAATCAAGCAGATGCAGGAAGTTTTATTGATAGAAAAGCCCAAACTCTAAAATAATTTAAAGAGGTCTATTCTGAGCCAAATACCAGGTATACGTGACCTCAGTCTGGGGAACAAGCTCTCAAGAGATCTTGAGAAAAGCCTAGGCCAGGGCTGCCGGATTACAGCTTGGTTTTATACATTCATGGAGACAGAAATTACAGGTAATAAATCAATATGTGGAAAGTATTCATTGGTTTGGACCAAAAAGGCAAGGACATCAGGAAGCAGAAGCTTGCATATCATAGGTGGGTTTTAGGGATTCTTTAGGTGACGGTTGGCTGGAAGAGTCAAACTTTTGTCAAAAGATCTGTAGTCTGTGGAAGAGAACCCTTTGAGTTAAGATAAGGGTCTGCCAGGATGCTTGAGTTGAGATAAGGAGGCCTTCTGTCTCTCATGTGATGCTACACTGGAATCAGGCTGAGAAATAAACCCACATTATATTGGGTTAACCAAACCCATTTAGTGAGATGTTATCTATGACTTAACAGTTCTCTATGGAAAGAATTTGGGCAAAAGAAAAGTGTCAAAGTTCAGTCTGCAGTGTGCTGTGATCACAGGAGACACTATCAGCTGCAGCCTTGTTCTGCTCTGTCCTCAGCAACTGCTCATTTATCCTCTGCTGTGCTTGGCCTGTTCTGCTAGGCCCCAGGATGCAAAGAACTTGGCCTTGTGCTGAGACACATTGTGCTCCCAACACAAGTGGGCTTTGCCACCCCCAGATCCAGACCCATGGGAGCTCCAAAGCCCTGGATCTCTTATCTCCTCTACACCTTCTCCCTCCATGAAGGACCTCCTCCTGAGCCCTGAGCTGCTTCACTCCCCCTGGTCTGGCTATGACCTGTTCCTGCCACCCCATTCACTGGCCCAGAGTCTGGACACAGTTCACTCCATAAGGCGTTTATGGGGATGTAAAACAGTGCACGTGCTCTTGATAAGAATAAAACACAGAACTTCTCCTTAGTACTAGAAGAGTAGTTTTTAAATGATGGAACAGAGTGAAATTAGAATTAAGCATCTGTGGATCTTTTTCATCCTGCCCATATTCAGGGGGTTTGGTGGATTCTGAGAAAACCAGAGGAAACTGGGGGGAGAGGGGCTGGACTGCTGAGTTGGGCTCCTTCTGAGATCAGTATTGCCATAGGGGTCCTACTTGACTGTGGGAACCACCCTTGAATGCCAGCTGCCCCTGCAGGGATCCAGACATGCCTCCTGAGAAGCCCAGGTGAGCTCTGACCCTGTTCAGAGGTCAGGCCTCCCCACCAGCCCCACCTCAGACCCAGCTCAGTCTCTTGGTGTCACAGCTCTGGTGAGCATCATGCCCAGCCCGGCTTCCCATCTCTATTCAGGAGTATGCTGTGCCCACTCTTTAGCTATGGACCGAGACTAGTCCATCCAGGGGAGCCTCCTGTTCCTCCCCAAACCTCCTCACTCACCATCTCCCACCTATCACCTCTACAGGAGAGCCACACCCTCTGCCTTCCCCCACCCTCAGGGTCTCACCACCATGGTCTAAGCTCAGGGTCCCTTTTGTCCCTGCTGAGTCAGTTCCTGCTATTCCACTCAATCCCATCATCCTTCATCACCCGCCCACTAGGTTACCTTGCTCTCAAACTCCCCATTAGATGTGGAAATCTCCAGCTCCATTTTTACCTCTTACCCTTCCCTCATTCTACCTTCCTGGTTTCTCAGGAGCTCACCCTCCATCTTTGGCCGAATCTGGTCCTAAACTCCTCTGTGAACAGTCTGGGCCTTTTAGCTCAGTCTTCCTGCCATACAGGGCCCTGCTGCCCTCTCAAGGTGGGCTTCCCTCCACAGCCCTTCCATCGTGGTCTGGGAAGTATAGCTGGCACATGACTGGCTTCATCTGGCCACAGCCTGGTTTTCTGGCACCATCCAGTGGCACCTATCCCATACTTCCCTGTCACCACCCTCACCACCAACTCTCATATGGCTCCTTTTCCTCCTCATCTGGCAAAGACATAGGCTCCTGGGTCACAGCCACTCCACCTGGCACAGGTCTTGCTTGTTTGATGTTAGGAGCCACACAGATCAGTCCCTTGAGTGACCTGTAGTCTCTCCTGTCTGCATTCCCTCTGTAGTGACCTCTCTCCCCATCCAGCCTCAGCCATTCCCAGGATCTCTGAACAATACCTAGGACTGCTATCCCATCCATCATCTCAGTTTTAAGTCTTGTTCTCCCTTCCTCTGCCTGGTCTTTTCCCAGCTCTTTCCTCTGGGATCTTGACTCCAACAAAGTAAAATCTATTAACCTATACTTTTTTTCACCACCCCTCACTTCCTTCTTGTTTCCACCTGAAATTCCATCAGTCTAGCTCCCCTTGGCACCAGTCCCAAATCCTCTAGAGAGTTCATGGGGAGTCATTTAAGAATCCGTAGGAATGAAGTAGGCCTGGGGTACTGGGGAAGCTGGGCAATTTCCCCATTGGTAATAGGGTCTTTTATTTCTAAGGTCTTCAGAGAGAACATTCTTGACTTGACTGAGACTTGATTCTCCCCTGAGGTTACTGTGTCTTCCTTGGGGCCTGCTGCTGCTCCCTCATTTCATGCCTCTGAGACCTGGATATGATTTCTCTGAAATAATATTAAAATAAAGGTTTACACTTTATTTCACTTAGTTTTAGAAAATCTATCTTTTAAGAGTGGTGAGCCATACCCGAAAATACTAGGATTTTATATGAGGAATCCTGTCATACATGAATGCTCAGATTTCATCTGCCAATTTCCCAATATGTTGTTTTCTTCATAAATCCCATGGGATCTCACAATAAATCCCAAGGATTGGGTCATATTCCTTATATAATTTTGACATTCGGTTGTGTTTTTTTGTTCTCTTAACAAAAGTATGAATAATTCACCATGGCCAAGTGGGTTTATCCCAGAGATGCAAGGATAGCTCAACATATGCAAATCTATAAATGTAATTCACCACATAAATAAATGCAAAAACAAAGACCATATGATCCATTCCACAGATGCAGAAAAAGCACTTGACAAAATTTGTCACCCTTTCATGATAAGAGTGCTCAAGAAAACCAGTGTAGGTAGGACAGTCCTCAAAATTATAAAGACAATGTATGACAAACCTACAGCCAACATCATATTGAATGCGGAAAAATCAAAAGCATTCCCACTTGGAGCTGGAACCAGACAAGGCTGACCACTTTCACTGATTTTATTCAACATAGTACTGGAAGTTCTCACCAGAGCAATTAGGCAAGAAAAGAAAATGAAGGGGGTACAAATAAGGAAAGAAGAAATCAAACTATCACTCTTTGTTGATGATATGATATTATATCTAGAAAACCCCAAAGAATCAATTAAGAAACTCTTGGAATTGATGAATAAATTCAGCAAAGTCTCAGGTTGTAAAATCAGTGTACATAAATCTGTAGCTTTCATATATGCCAACAACAGTTAAGCTGAGAATTAAATAAAAAAAATGCAACACCTTTCACAGTAGCAACAAAGAAAAAATATATAGAAATATACTTAACAGAGGAAGTGAAAGATCTCTATAGGGAGAATTGTGAAACACTCAGGAAAGAAATTGCAGAGGACGTAAACAGATGCAAAAACATACCATGCTTATGGATTGGCAGAATCAATGATGTTAAAATGGCTATACTACCCAAAATGATTTACAGATTCAATGCAATTCCCATTAAAATACAAGTGCCATTTTTTTGCAGATATAGAAAAAATAGTTCAATGCTTTATATGAAACCAAAAGAAACCCCTGAATACCTGAATAGCCAGTGCTATCTTATGTCATAAGAACAATGTGGGAGGCTTCACTTTACCAGACTTCAAGATATACTACAAGGCTGTAGTAAGCAAAACAGCATTGTACTGGCACAAAAATAGAGACCTAGACTATGAATCAGAATAGAGAACCCAGAGACAAAATCAGCCTCATATTCTAAGTTGATTCGTAACAAAAAAGACAGAAACATATATGGGGGAAAAGAATCCCTATTCAGTAAATCATATTGGGAAAATTGAACAGCCACACATAAAAGACTGAAACAGGATCTGCACCTCTCACGACTCACAAATTTTTTTTTATAAGTAAAAATAAAAGATAATTTCAAAAAACAGATCATGCCAGATCTTATAGACAATAGAAAAAGAAGAAATACTTCAAAATCATTCTACTTAATCTGGATACACCTGATATTAAAATTGGAAAAAACATATTATTATGAAGGGGAAATTACAAACATAATTCATTTATAAATGAATATGCAGTATCCTGTATCCTAAACAACATATTAACAAGTTGAAGTAAAAATTAATGTTTAAGTAATGTACTTTAGTCAAAATTGAATCCAAGTATGTGAGAATTAGTCACTATTTTCTTTTTTTCTTCTTCTTCTTTTTTTTTTTTCTTCCTTCCCTTTCTTCTTCTTTAGCTCTGGGCTTTGGGCTTAAAATTTCCTATTATCCTCTTAGGTATCCAAGAGAGCTTAAAAAAATGTTTTTTAGGGAGAACACTAGGTGGCATTGCATTATCAGAAACAGCTCCTTCTGAATGTGAAGATCTATGTCTGGATTCTGGGTTGCCCTGTGAAGGAGATCAGGCTGGGCTTCCTGTTCCTGTTCTTGAAGACTTGGTGGAGAGTGGTAAGGGGGTACCATACCCCTGGAGGGTATGCTGGATATTAAGGCACATTGCAACCTAGTGCTGGAACCTAGGGAGTAAGGTGTCTTTGCTTCACAATTGCCTTAGTGATCCAAATGGGATTTGGAGACTGAAAGGAAGATCTTGGAGAAGGACAGGAGCTCCTGGATCTTGTTGGAATTGCAGGATAAGCCCAAAGAAGCCATGAGACAGACTCCTTCTCTGGCCCTCCCTAAAAGGGTTGGCATTTGTGCACAGCCATGTGGGTCCCCAGCTCCTATTTGCTCTACTCCATACCCTCCATCTGGTGGGACAGACCCACCCAGGAATGGGCTGGCCCCCAGTCCACCCATGCAAGGGAATATTGGGGGTGGGGTGGGGGTGGTACTAATCCCCAGCAATTCCATGTGCAGGCTCTGACCTGAGCTACCACTCTTCTCTTCACTGCTCCTTGTGCTGGCTTCCCTCCCTTCTTATCTTTTCTGGTCCTGGTGTCCTATGCTGTCACTCTGTGCCTTTACAATGCTTCTTCTGAGCAGATTAATCCAGATGAATTGGTAAATTTCTCCTTGACTTTCTGGGAGAGGCTATGGAAAATACCTCTAGCTCTCCATCTTCTTATGCCACTTCCCAGGATTTTTCAAAATAACAGTGTTTGACATCCACTGGATCCTTGAATCCAGGGCTAGCTAGTGACCGGGAACCTAGCTCTTCCTTACCTTAGAAGCCATTGGCATCACTAAATAACCCAGAAATAGACATAAGTCATGGAATTGTTTGGTAGATCCAAACAAAAATTGTAAAAATTTAGCAGAGGGTTGTGGTGCACACCTGTAGTCCCAGCTATTGGGGAGGCTGAGGCAGGAGGATCACTTGAGCCTAGGAGTTGGAGGTGGCTGTGAGCTATGATGATGCCACTGCACTCTAGCCCAGGACACAGAATGAGACCCTGTCTCAAAAAAAATCCAAAACTATAGAGAAACATCTTTCAGTATAGTATATGTTTTAATTATGTAAGTTAAGTACTTGTATGTACCACAGTATTTTGAAAAGATCTTTTCTGTAGATTAGATTGTGTTCCTACAAGTTAGGGATCATATTCAGTTCTGTATCTTAAGAACTTGACCCGGTGTGTGATTCCCCATGTTAACTTCTTCATAAATGTTCACTGATAAAAAGAGCAAATTGGAGTGAGCTTCAAAGTAGGTCTGCAGTTTACTTGGAATAATTATATTAACAGGACAGAGGAATGAACTATGGTTATCCTTATGTGTCCTCCTTGGCTTAGTTCTATAAATTGGAGACCACTTTCTACAATTATGGAGATTATCAAGTCAGAGCCTTAAAAATCTCGAGTCTATTGGAGAAATATCTGAATTGATAGAAGGAAGCTAATTGCTTTTATTTTATTTTTATTATTTTTTATTTTTTTTTATTTTTTTCAGTTTTTGGCTGGGGCTGGGTTTGAACCCACTACCTCCAGCATATGGGGCTGGCACCCTACTCCTTTGAGCCACAGGTACTATCCGAAGCTAATTGCTTTTTCAGAACAGCTTGTATTGATTCCAACACATAACGAGATATAAATCTAATCTTTGTTCAACATAATGTTGAATCAACAATACACTCAAAATAATGTATTGATATGGGTTAAATACTATCTCCAGTATTGTCCATGGAGGTTTTGGTGCTTCTCTAGGATCCTTCCCAAACATCTGTTCTCATTCATGCTGTGGTCCCCACTGCGTAGTATCCCTAGATGACACCTAGTTACCTGGGCTCCCAGTCCCCCTTTCTGATGTTGCAGCAGTCTGTGAAAGATAAATTTATTTGCCTTGCAGTTTAATTGGCTATTGATTGCTTTTCTTTAGTGGCAAGTAGTATACTATATGGTATTTATAGAGTTTTCTTTTAAAATGATTACTACTTTTCTTTAGAAGCCATGCTTTGGGCATAATACTTGGCGTATTATAATTGTCTTTTAAATTTTTGTTTTAATCTTAAATCTTTTGAAGTGTGAAATCCATAATGTTTTGGTGCTGCTCTTATCTCTTTTTGAGTTTTTGCTTTTTCTTGTTAGGTAAGGCACAAAGGTTCAAAACTTCTTGAACACACAGTGTACCAAAGAGGTTAAGAGCATGGGCTCTGGTGTCAGACTGCCTGGATTTGAATCCCAACAGTATGGCTGTGGGCAGTTCTCACAATCTCTTCGCTGACTCCATTTTCTCATCTCTTAGGTACTAAATGTCTATTTTATATGATTGTTGTGAGAGTAAAGTGAGTTGATACATATATATAGCTCTTACAACAGTACTTAATTACTATTATCTTTTAGCTAAAGATAGAATAAGCAAATTCAGTAACTGGCAAAGACTGTCCTTAAAAATAAAGTGCTTTGCAAATGTTTGGATGATAAAAATCCTGCTCAGTACAAGTAATTTTTTGAAAAAGCCATAAAATCTCTAAAAGTTGGATTTCCACTTCTACATCTGAGTGTTCTGGTGTTTTTATTAAAGTAAAATTTGTTAGCATGATTGAAGACGAAGGCCCAGTCTGATGTTTGGGGCATAGGAAAGAGGTAAGAGGAGATTAAGAGAACTAACAATTATGGATCACCCTATATGCACTGTAACATTTATCAGCTTAACCATTTTAAGTGTAAGGTTCAGTAGGTTTAAGTATATTCATGTTGTGAAACAGATCTCCAGAACTTTTTCTTTTTCTTTTTTTGGGGGGGTCAGTCTCACTATGTCACCCTCAGTAGAGTGCTGTGGTGTCACAGCTAACAGCAAACTTAAGCTCTTGGGCTTCAGTGATTCTCTTGCCTCAACCTCCCAAGTAGCTGGGACTATAGGCACTCACCACAATGCTGGGCTATTTTTCTGTTGCAGTTGTCATTGTTGCTTAGCTGGCCAAGGCCGGATTCGAACCTGCCAGCCTCGGTGTATGTGGTGGGTGCTGAGCCAGCTTTTTTTTTTTTTTTTTTTTTTTTTTAAGACTTTTTTCTCTGTATATAAGATTTAATTATTGATAACCTATTTCACTGTACCAAATTTGGATACTTAAGGCAATTATGTAATGTAATTTCACTGAAATTTTTTTGAGATTAAGATAAATTCACTTCTGTCTTTACTGATTTGAATACAGTCTCATCTCTGGGAAGGAGATGGACTGGGTGACTTGGAGAGCTCCTTCCTGATTTTTAAGACCAGTGTATCTGTTTCTGAGATACCAGAAGGTGATTATTATAATCTCTATTTGTAATTTTATTATTATTTACTTATTAGTAGTAAATAAACCCTTTGAGGAAGATATTTCAAAACCACACATATCCTCTTCTCAAGCTTTCTTCCGTTTATTCCATTTCTGCCATTTATTTTAGGACCCATCTACGGATCTTACCTACGGCAGTTACTACTGTAGTATTTGCCTAACGATGATTTTGTACTTTTCTCATTTCTTCTACATTTATAAATTGAATTCTTCTGTAAGGAAAGAATCTGTTCCTTCTTTTCCACTCCTTATTCATTTATTTATGCCAGTAAGAACTCTTGGCTATTTCTTTTTTTCTATGTTATAATCTAATGCTATCATTTTATTGCTCAGTTTATTCTAGTTTAGGCCATCAGAAGCTCTTTTAAATTGGCTTCTGTTTATTTTGCACACGTCCCATTCTTTTTTCCAGCATGGAAATAACTACAGAATCAGGAGTGCTGATATGAGAGTATAATATTTAAGTAACCAGCTAGGTATGCTTTTCGTTAAACTGTTATTTCTGTGCTTCTAGATCCTCTTAGCAGATAGAACTATTATATATTACACAAACACACATACATACACATATATATATATGCCTGCTAACCCATGCATATTTACAAATCTATACTTATTTTTAGATGTATCTGTCTATATATAAAAATTTTTGACTTTATACTGACCCTCCAATTCCAATCCAATACCCTCTTTACATTTTTTTTTTTTTTGAGACAGAGACTCACTTTGTCACTCTCTGTAGAGTGCCATAGTGTCACTGCTTACAGCAACCTCCAACTCCTAGACTTAAGCAATTGTCTTGCCTCAGCCTCCCAAGTAACTGGGACAACAGGCCCCCGCCACAACACCCAGCTATTTTTTTTTTTTTTTTTGGTTGCAGCTGTCATTGATGTTTGGCGGGCCTGGGCTGGATTTGAACACGTCAGCTCAGGTGTATGTGGCTGGCGCCTTAGCTGCTTGAGCCACAGGTGCCGAGCCAACACCCAACTATTTTTTAGAAACAGTCTTGCTCTTGCTGAGGCTGGTCTCGAACCTGTGAGCTCAGGCAATCCACCCATCTAGGTCTCCCAGAGGGTTAGGATTACAGCATGAGCCACTCCACCTGGCCTCCTCTTTTCTTATTTTAAAATTTTGTTCTCCCACAGTGAGAAACCTGGTTCTCATTATGTTTGCTATACTTATTCAGTTTATTCAATCTACTATACACATAAAGTACTGTAGTTTCAAAATTGCTAAGAATTTTGATATAGATAAGCTAGAGTATAGCATTTTTGTACAGTTCTTTTATCTTTAGCCTTACAGTATCCAGCCAAAATATTGTTTTTCAGAGTTATTTAGGTTAGTCCTTTTCTTCCCTGTTCCCACCCATGTGTTTATGTTGTTTGTAAGGCCATTAGGTTCATTTGTTACTGTTTGTATTCCATTTGGGGGTGTGTGTGTGAAATATTAGTATGCATTCTAAGAGACAAAGCTGTGTAAAAAAGTATATACTAAGGAAAGGGTTGCTCTCTTCTTATCCCTGCTCCCCTATTTCCATATCTCCTTTCTTCCTTATCCTTTCCCACCCTTCCTCTTTAGGTAATCAGTCATTTTAGTTTCTGGCTTATCCTTTCTTCCAGCATTTCTTTTGCACATAGAAACATTTATGTCTTTATTTTCTTAGGTAGACTTTCTTGCATGAACTATAGAGATGAATACCATAAGTTCTGTTTTGAACTTTGCTCTTTTCACCTAACAATATATCTTGGAAATTACTCCAGTCAGTTCTTGAAGGTCTTCCTGCTTCTGTAATAGCTGCAGTAGTACTCCATTGTGTGAATGTATCATAGTTTAATAAACTACTTGCCTATTTATAGGCATTTGGATCGTTTTCAGTATTCTGCAGTTACAAACAATGGTACAGTGAATTACTTTGAGCATGTGTATGTTTGAATTGTTTAGAAGTAGGATTCCTTCATCTAGAGTTAAATACATATGTAATTTTTTTAAGTATTGCCAAATTTCCTTCCAGAAGGGTTGTACCAGTTTGCATTCCCACCAGCAAATGTATGAAAGGACTTGTTTTCCCATGGCCATGCTGACAGAATATGTTGACATGTTTTTTGAAAAATTTTGTACCAGTCTGAGAGATGACTAATGACATCTCAATGTTGTTTTAGGGTTTTAACATGTTGGAGGTCATGTTGATACCTGTGAGATGCCTACTTATGTCCTTTGTCATTTTTCTATAGACTTTTAGGTCCTTTGCCTTCAGTTTTTAAGTTTCTTTGTATACTAGAGATGCTAGTTAGCTCTTTGTGGTATATGTTGTGAATATTTTCTCTCAGTTTGTCAGTTGTCTTTTGACTTGTTTATATTGGTTTTTGCTATGTAAAATTTTTTATTTTATGCAGTCACATTTATCAACTTTTTCTTAGAATTATCTCTTGACTCTATTTTGAAAGCTAATATTTATTAAGCTTGTGTATCAAAAATGTGCTTTATAGTTGATATCAAGTTAAAATTAAGCAATGTAGAAATATTTGAAATAACCTAAGTTTTAAAGAAGATATGTTAGAAAAATCATACTGTGTCTATAAACATAGGTGATTACTTATAAGCTCTCTGTACCTCAATATTTTACCTATCGAGTGGAGCTAATATATGATACCTATCTCATAGAATTTTTTGGTGAGAATTACGCAGTAGAACATCTATACATTGACCACCCCAGGGACTATAAACAAACTATTCAACATACAGAGGTGGTCCACCTAAGGACCTAGGCCTCCTGCACTAACACATACATGTGGTACACATCTGGGTATGCAGGTTAGGTCCACTTAGGAGATGGTCAATGTAGGGAGGTATTAACTATGGAGCCTACAATATTTGAAATGTAGCATAGGCAGTCCTCACATCACAAGCATCTGACCTACCTCCATGTGTTGAGCGCTTTGTTACAGTCCCTGGGGTGGTCAACTTACTGAGGTTCTACTGTAGTATATGTTAAAAGTTCCTTGATCATTAACACATCCATTATATATCCTTTCAAACAGCTCTTCTCAAGGTCTCAGTAAAGAAGCGGATATACCCATGTTTTTTCCAAGTGGCCTTCCAGCAGAGAATGTAAGCCCGTGCTTACAGACCGGACCAATAGAGGGTGCCAGTAACAACGCTGAAACATCAGAGGAACCAAAAATTGAGCAACCATTTCCTCATCAGCTATCAGATAACCAGAAAATTTACCAGGATTTATTGGTGAGAAAATGTAGACCCTTTCATCTTTTTGAAATTGTTAGTATAGGTTATACTAGTTGAGCTTTTCCTGCATTTAAACCAAGTGATACCTTGAGATACAAAGATTTTTGCCTAATTAACAATATATCATTTATTTCTCTGAGCTTTCCATAAATTATGATAACCTAAATTTAAGTAATTTACTATAAATATGCTAGTCATCAGGTAAAAAAATAAAAAAAGATGTATTTTAAGCATATATGTTTATATTTTGTCAAATTCAAACTAAAATTTTTACCAGAAAAAAGTTTATAGGAAGTTTGAAAATTGGAAAGTGATGGGATATTTATGATAATATTTACTAATTTCAGTTCAGGTAAGTGGATATTTATTAAAAACTTAGTCTAAGGGTGGCACCCATAGCTCGGTGGGTAGGGTACCAGGCACGTACATGCGGCTGGCAGGTTCAAACCTGGCCCAGGCCAGCTAAAACAACAATGACAACTGTAACCAAAAAAAAAAAAAAAAATAGCCGGGCCTTGTGGTGGGTGCCTGTAGTCCCAGCTACTTGGGGGGCTAACCCCAAGAGTCTGAGGTTGCTGTGAGCTGTGATGCCACGGCACTGTACTCAGGGTGACATAGTGAGACTCTGTCTCAAAAAAAAAAATAAACCTTAGTTTAAAAAGTAGATAATATAAAGAAGAATATGATAGTCCATGCCCTTGAGAGCCTAGAGGAAATAGTAATATATGGACACTAGTTACAAACAATAAAACAGACTGAGGAGTAGTGTAAAGCAAAGGGAGTGCAAAATAAAAAGAGATAATTCAGGTTGGAAGAACTAATCTGGGACTTAGAAGTTGAAAGAATCTTGGCTGTCACTTCTGTCCAAATTGTAGCCTTTGGAACATTTAATTTCTCCATTTATAACTGAAGGCTAATTAAATATACTTCATAGGGCTCTTTGTAGCCATCAATGAACACATATTTGTTATTTGCCTGCTACATCCTACACTGATGTTAGCAGCGTGTCTGCCCAGTAATGAAATATGCTTTAATGTCAGGAAGTCAGAGATAGTATCACAAGTCACTCTTGTTTTTAGAAAGTGAGAAAAGAAAGAAGCCTAATTCTGCAAGTAACATGAAGATCTAATTTTTAAAACTCAGGAACATAATAGCATTTTTCAAATGAAAGTAATTTGTAACTTGGATTTATAAAGAATTTAGCATAAATCTTTGAAAACACTCGATATATTACCCAAATGATTTTACATATGTTAGTTGTAAACTCTTGAGGCCAAGTGCCGTAGCTCATGCCTATAATTCTAGTACTCTAGGAGGCTGAGGCCAGAGGATTGCTTGAGCTCAAGAGTTCAAAACCAGCCTGAACAAGAACAAGACCCTGCCTCTCCTTAAAAAAAAAGAAAAGAAAGAAAAATTAGCCAGCCATTGTGGTAGACACATGTAGTCCCGGCTACTTGGGGTGATGGGCAAGAGGGTTGCTTGAACCCAGGAGTGTGAGGTTGCTGTGAGCTATGATGATGGCATGGCACTCTTGCCTGGGCGATAGAGTAAGACTCTGCCTCAAAAAAAAAAAAGGAGCAAACTCTGAACAAACATTTGTTTCCTCTAGAGCAGTGGTACTCAACCTTCCTAATGCTGCAATGTATTTTCATTGCTAAAAAGGGGTTGCAACCCACAGGCTGAGAACCACTGCTCTAGAGTCTGATGAAACCATTTATTTATTAAGATAGGCTTCTTTTGTAAAAAATCCCTAATACTTGCAGATGTACTTGATACTTTGTGATGATATTTTGCTTTTCTCTGGCCTTACTTATTTAAGATCTTAGGATTTTTAAGAGTAGTATTTCAGATATGTCATTTTTCTTTTTATTCAGGGTCAAGTGAACCACCTATTAAATAATTCCTTCAAAGAAACTGAGCAGCCATCTACCAAAGCAGTGATTATCAGCCATGAATGCACCAGAACTCAAAATGTTTACCATACAAAGAAAAAAAAGCAAGATTCAGGACTGGTGGATAAAGATTGTGTTCTTAATGCAACTCTTAAGCAACTAAGAAGCCTTGGAGTAAAAATTGATTCTCCTACTAAAGTGAAAAAAAATGCACATAAAGTGGATCATGCTAGGTAACTTTAAAAATTTGTTTTAAAAGATGAATAAATTTTAGCTTATATTACATCAGCATCATGAGAAAAGATATATTTGTTCCTTAATTCAGATGGTTCATCATTTATTCGGGACCTGCTGTGCATATTGGTGAATAAGAGATCATCTCTAGGCTCGGTGCCTGTAGCACAGTGGTTACGGCATCAGCCACATACACTGAGGCTGGCGGGTTTTAACCTGGCCCGGGCTAGCTAAACAACATGACAACTGCCACAAAAAAATAGCCAGGTGTTGTGGTGGGTGCCTGTTGTACTACTTGGGAGGCTGAGGCAAGAGAATCGCTTTAGCCTAAGAGTTTGAGGTTACTATAAGCTGTGATAACACAGCACTCTACTGACGGCAACGTAGTAAGACTTTCTCAAAAAAAAAAAAAAAAAAAAAGAGGTCACCTCTGTATTTTAGATTCTTCATTTTAGTTAGAAGGTTATGTACAGAAATAATGTGAGAGAGATTGTGAAATAACTCCTGGGTAGAGATACCAACAAAACATAGTAGAATTTCCTTAGTTAACCACCTCCCTACATTGACCACCTCCTCAAGCTGACCTTATTTTCACAGCTGGGACATGTACAACATGTACATGTTTGTATCAATAAGTAGGCCTACTTCCTTATGTTGACCTCCTCTGTATCTTGACCAGTTTGCTTCAGTCCCTTGACCAACTTAACATAAGTTCTACTGAGTCTTTTTTTTTTTTTTTAATTTATTATTATTGCTAAATCATAGCTGTGTAGTTCTACTGAGCCTTGAGGAAGGGGAAGGGAGTTTTACTTGACATTGTCTGAAAAGTCTTCCTGGAGGTGAAAGGGTCTATCTATGCCAGCTACTGGATGTATAGTTTAACAGTGTCATCCAACTATAAAGCAAAAACATTAGCCAGGCATGATGGTGCATGCCTATGGTTTTGGATACTTGGGAGGCTGAGGCAGGAGGATTACTTGAGTCCAGGACTTTAACTTTCCAGTGAGCTATGATCATGCCAGTGTCCTCTCACCTGGGTGACAGAGCAAGACCTAAAAAAAAATTAAAATAAAAAGGGAAAACATTACTTTTTCTAGGAGTGTGTCCTATTGGTTATGTCCTTCTATTCAGATTCCTCTCCATCAAAAATGACTTCAGCATGTACTTATAAAAAAGAGAATAAAATCTGGAAATTGTATTATAAAGGCTAGCATATTTGCTTTTAATTATTTTTTGTTATTTTCTAAATCCAAAAGTAACAAAAATTTTAAGTAATAAAATTTATGATTTAAAAAACAATATAGAAGAGTATGAGATAAAATGCAGAAGTCCTCATTCCCAAGTTTCTCAGTCTGACTCCTTCAGGTCACTTCTCTCAACTGTTTCTTTTGTATTCTTCTAGAAATATTCTATGAATATTAAAGTGTATATGTTTGATAAGTTTTGTAATTTTTTCCTCATAACATTAGTGTATTTTGGATACATTTCCTTATAGGTATGTACAGTTCTTTCTCATGTATTTAAACAGCTGTACAATATTCTTTTGTACTTTTGTACTATAATGTATTGAGCTCCAGTCCTCTATTAATGGACCTTTAGGCCAAATTCCATATTTGTTGTTTCAGACAATGCTAACTGAACCTCATTCTAGAGGTTGCTTGTACAAGTATCTGTGTAGGATAAATTCATAGGTGGGTAGGCTCAAAGGGTATATGCATTTAACATTTTGCTAGATACTACCATTGCCCACTAACTAGTTCTGTCAGTTTATATCCCTACCAATAGTGTATATAAATGAGGCTAGCCTTTTTGAAGGTTTCATTCCCATCTCATGAGATAGAGGCTATATAACCTTATTGGAATGCCTAAAAATCACCCTGCTGTCTTTGAGGAATCCTTATGTTTTGGTATGACTGTCCTTAGGGAGTAGTTTTAGGTAGTGTATTATTCACAGTAGCTATTCTAATATCTTAATGTGAAACATTAAAATTAATAAATTGTAAGTACATAATGAACTTGTTTTGTTTGTTTCATTTTTGGTTAAGTGGAGAGTAAGGTTGAAATACTAGGTGGATAATACCTTCCTGAGAAAAGTTACTGTGAGAAACATGTGAGAAAAGCATTTAGCAGAGTACCTGGCACATACCTAGTATAAAGTCTCAGAATTAGCAGCTAGTATGCTTGTACATGTGATATGAAAAAGACAAGTCAGTTGAGATAACACTAACCAAAGTGAGTTAAAGATTATATCTAATGAAAAAAGTTTGTATGTGTATAAGTACATATCCAGAGACTGGTCGATGGTTTTGTTTTGTTTTTTTAATTATGAATGGAATCTCTTAAACAGTGAACAATTTAGGCCTGGCGTGGTGGCTCATGCCTGTAATCCTAGCACTATGGGAGGCCGAGGCGGGTGGATTGCCGCTGAGCTCACAGGTTTGAGACCAGCTTGAGCAAGAGGGAGACCTCGTCTCTAAAAATGGCTGGGCATTGTTACAGCACTGGCCACATACACCAGGACTGGTGGGCTCCAACCCAGCCTGGGCCTGCTAAACAATGACAACTACAACAAAAAAACAGCCAGGCGTTGTGGCAGGCGCCTGTAGTCCCAGCTACTTGGGAGGTTGAGGCAAGAGAATCACTTGAGCGCAAGAGTTGGAGATTGATGTGAGCTATGACCCTCGGCACTCTACCGAGGGTGACAAAGTGAGGAAAAAAAAAAAAAAAAAAAAAGAACAATTTAATTTTTTGAACTGCTTACAAAACTTATGTCATCAAATGTGTCTTTTTGTTTAATTTTATTTGCATATTTTACTTTGAACATTAGCTGATCTCTCACATTATTTGGGGTTAATAGTTGGAAATCACATGACTCAGCAATATTGAATGGCTCTTACATTTGGGGCATGTATTTAGTCTTAAAACCATAATGGAAGTAGAAATTTAGAAAAATTAATTTGTATTCCACTTTTAATCTGTGAATCTTGGATTACCTTCTCGGCTATTATAATGTATCCCTTGTGTCTGCATCATCAAGATTTACATGTCTGAGTACTTTAAAGCTGAAGACATTTTGTTACTTTTATAGAATGAGTCATGTTTAAGAAGGACACTGTTTTTAGTGCTCACAGTACAGTAAATGATGGTTTACTGCTTTTTGTCTTTCAGTGTGTTGGCATGCATCAGCCCGGAAGCAGTGATCTCTGGATTAAACTACATGTCATTTGCGAATGTTGGCGTGAGTGGCGTAAGCCCCAATGGTGTGGATTTGAGCATGGAAGCAAATGCTATAGCTCTGAAATATTTAAATGAGAGTCAGCTGTCACAATTGTCTCTAACTCGATCAAACCAAAATAACTGTGACTCATCTTTTAGCCTTCTGCATATTAATACAGATAAAAACACAGTGGGGCTTAGTTTAATTTCACCAAGCAACATGTCATTTGCAACCAAAAAATATTTGAAGAGATATGGACTCATACAAAGCAGTGACAATAGTGAAGATGAAGAGGAGCCTTCCAACAACACAGATAGCAAGAATGAATATTTATTGAATGAAAATCTTATGTCCATAGCTGAACAACTTGGTCATCAAAAAGAGCCTTCTAGGAATGCCTGTGAAATAATTAATTGTTATAATTGTGACTCTATGGGCACACATACAGATATGCCAGTATTGAGAAATATTACAAATGAAGTCATGCAGCCAAGAGCAACGCAGCAGTTGAATGAAAACCTACCTTTCTTATTAAAAAACCATAAACCAAGTCCTGCAGTGAACATTCGAACTGGTAAAGCAGAGTTTACTCCACATCCTGAGAAGGAAAATGAAAAGAATATTCCAATTTTTCCTGAAAATTTGCAATCTTCTGAAACTTTAAAGCAAATGAATAGCATGAATTCAGTAGGCACCTTCTTAGATATAAAGCGTCTCAGACAGTTGCCAAAATTATTTTAAACCTTCAACTCTCTGCCCTTCTGATGTAAGGAAAGGGTGTCTCCTGAAGATACTCAGGGAAATCAGAGCCTTTTGGTGATTCTGGGATTCCTAATCATCCTAGGAGTTAGTCTCTTTCTTGGTAGCAGCTGATTGAAAAGAGCTAAACAATTGGCTTGATTGTGAAGGTGGCTGGCTAGTGAGATGGCTAAGTTCTCATCATTCATATAGAGCTGTTCATCATTGAAACTTTTGGGAAAAAAAAATAAAAACCTTGAGGTCAGTTTTTTAACAAATTAAGGAAAATATACACTATTCAGCTCCGAGTCTGTGCTGCTCTTTTAATAGAAGTCCATTTTCCTAGCATCTTGCATTTCTGCATCTACCCCATGTCACTAAAAGAACATGAAGTTACCGTGACCCTGGCTAAATTAGTAAAATCAACCATTTTTGAGTTTTAAGGGAAAGTTTTTTAAAAAAAAAAATAAGTGCTTTTACATAAGGAATATCTCTTCTTAATTAAGATGCATTTTTATTAAACTCTAGAAATACAACTTGCAACATGGGTGTTAATGTTACTGTAACATCTTTAGCATATAGCACTAGCTATCACAGAATAAGCAAATGACTGAGCATGAGTGTTTTATAACCTTTGTGAGTTTTTCAAATGTCTTAATATTTTTAATAGAACTTAATAAAAATGTCTAGATTGCCTGTTTTCTTTTGTTCTCTGCTATAGTTTTTTCTTCCTCACTTGTTTTTTAACTTTAGACTCCCCAGAAGTTACTTCCCCAATGATAATATCTTATGTAATCCTAGTAAATTATCAAAACCAAGAAATTGATATTGACCTGGCATAGAAGCTCACACTTATAATCTCAGGTACTCAAGAGGTTCATCCATTTCCAAAGCAGCTGTGGTTTTCTGAAACAGTAATCTGGTAAAACAGTATATAGTTAGCAAGCCCAGGTAAAGTAACATGGTGGCTTTTTACTGTTCCTCACTGGAGCTATGACCTGTTTGCATCTTTCTCTACATCGTTGCTCAAGTTAACAATTAAGATATGGGAATGGCAATGATAATGTCTTTCCTTAATGTCGTTTGGGGTTTTAGTTATTTTAATAAATAGTATAAGGCCAGGAGTGGCGGCTAATGCCTGTAATCCTGACACTCGGAGGCTGAGGCAGGTGGATCACTTCAGCACAGAAGTTTAAGACCAGCCTGAGTAAGAGTGAGAGACCCTGTCTCTACTAAAAATAGAAAAATTAGCCAGGCTTTGTGGCTAGTGCTTATAGTCCCAGTTACTTAGAAGGCTGAGGCAGGAGGATTGCTTGAGCCCAGTAGTTTGAGGTTGTGAGCTAGGCTGATGCACCGTGACACTCTAGCCTGGGCAAGAGTGAGACTCTTGTCTCAAAATATAAATAAATAGTATAAAAATCCACTTATACATTTTACTGGAGTAATTTAAGTAATGGAATTACTGATGCCACTTTGAGTGTGCTCTGTTTAACTTTAGCCCTCAGTATTTCACCCAAAAGTGTGTATAGGTAGATATAATTCATATTGACACAATTGAAAAAACAGAATGTTAGTGAATTAATTGACCAATCACATCAATTACCCTTATCACAGAAAGCCCAACAATGTTTATATTAACTAAGAAGCTATTTGGAAAAATAAAAACTGAACCTGAGACTTTTTAGTCAAAACCTAAATTTGATCACTTTTTACCACATGCAATTGAAAGCCACTTCTAAAGATAAGGGGTTTAGTTTCAGAAACTGAATTTAGACCACACATTCAACAAAACTCATTCTCTATTAATATGTACCAAGAGGGACCATCACTGAAACCTACTCTAGAAAGTTCTCTAAGATGAGTGTTTTACTATGGGATGTTATTTGGCAAATCAGTTGCTATGATCGTTTTTAGGCATCTTTAGGAAAAGGACATTATCTCTGACAGAGGGAACAAATTGTGGGAAAGGATGGAGGTACAAATATGTATAGCATTGCAGACATGGGTTTGGGGCAGGGAACCAAAGATGGGAAAGAGAAAATACACAAGTAGAAAGAATCTGGAACTAGGAGTCAGCAGCAATGGGGTTCCTGTTGTCTGTTGCTCTGCTCCAAAGTCTGTGAAATTGGGCAAGTCACAGGCTTTAATATCCCTCTTTTTTTTTTTTTTTTAACACAGTCTCATTTTGTCTGTCGGTAGAGTGCCATGGTGTCATATCTCATAGCGACCTCAAACTCTTGGACTCAAGCAAATCTCTTGCCTCAGCCTCCCCAGTAGCTGGGACTACAGGTACCTGCCACAACCCCTGGCTTTTTTTTTTTTTTTTTTTAAGAGATGAGGTCTTGCTCTGGCTCAGACTGGTCTGGAACCTGTGAGCTCAGGCAATCCACCCACCACAGCCTCGCAGAGTGCTAGGATACAGGCATGAGCCACCTTGTCCCGGCAAATTCCCCAGTTTTTCAGGTGAAGAGGAGTGTCTCCAACATGCTGTGGTTGTATGAGAAGATGCAGAAATTGGCTATGAGCAGTGGTTTGAAAGTCAAGGAGGGAAAAGCTTCCTGCAAGACGGCATTGGAATGGGCCTTGAAAAATTGTGAAGGATTTTCACAGGCAGAGGTGAGGAAAACATTTCTCTACTTTATATAATGTTTAATATATTTCACAATTTAAAAGGAAAAAGGGAATACAGTTTCCCTCACCAAAATGAGTAATCATAGGGTTGCACCTATGGCTCAGTGAGCAGGGCACTGGCCTGAACCAAACTGCAACAAAAAATAGTCAGGTGTTGTGGTGGGCTGCCTGTAGTCCCAGTTACTTGGGAGGCTGAGGCAAGAGAATTGCCTACACCCAGGAGTTGGAGGTTGCTATGAGCTGTGATGCCATCATACTCTACAGTGGGTGATAAAGTGAGACTCTTGTCTCTACAAACAAACAAAAAAAAAGTAATCATAGCTGTTTGAAGAGGGGCCCAGCAGTACTGCTCTAGTATGTCTCTCCAGCTCTGAAGTATGCATTCCCTGTTTTTAAGTAGCTTGAGGCTATGGGGAAGAAACACATAAAATTCACAAAAGGTGCTTTAGGATTTGGTGATGCTTCCTATCTTTCCCTCTCTGCACCCCAAACCGGAACTGTCTGGGTCACAGAAAACATCCTCAGAGGAAATCCTGCTTTCCCACTTCCTGGTCGGAGGCTGAACTCCAGGAAAAGGATGGATTTGAGGGGAGCTCTGTGTCCTGCCTGTTCATGGGAGGTCCTGAGGCCGCAAGGAGGGGGGAAGGGCCAATTAAAAACACAATGGAAGGACACTGGCCTGTTTAAGGGATAGGAAGAGATAGGACTTGCTGAAGTTCACACAGTGTAGTAAGCACAGAGCTAGTGCTAGAACCAGGAACTCTAGCCTCCCAGACTACCATATGCCATGGCATTTGAGTCACGAAGTTAGGTATTGAACAATTTATCCCAGGGACTCTGTTCCCAGGAAAGAAAAGGCAGCATACACCACACACGCCCCTCCCAGCCTTCTTGCCTTCTTTGCTTACATTGCTCCCTTTGCTTCTAAACTCTCCATAGGTTCAAAGCTACTTCAAGATCCAGCTTAAATGCTATGCTCCTGCATCCACTCCCCATCCTGCAGAAAACCTTCCTGGAATCCTCATGTGGAAGTGATATTTTATTGATTTTTAAATTTAATTTTTAATTTATAACTGTATACATTTTTGGGGTATAATACGATGATTTGATATACAATGTGGAATGCTTAAATCAAACTGATCAACATAACCATCACCTCACTTATTTTTTGTGGTAAGACATTTATAATCTACTCTTAGTTATTTTGAAATATACCCTTGCATTGTACACAATAGGTGAGATTCCACCAAATGCCCTCCCTCCTCCTACCATTCGCCTTCCCGTGCTCCTCCCCTTTTCTGCCTCTCCCTTCTCCCTTGCTAGACTATATTTGTTTTTTTATCATTTGTATGAGAGTGTGTTTATATGTTGGTTTCATAACAGTATTGAGCACATTGGATACTTTTTTTCTATTCTTGAGGTACTTTACTAAGAAGAATATGTTTCAACTTGATCCACGTAAACAATACTTTCCTTCTTTGAAATTCCATACCCATTTCTCTGGTCCTTCCCTTACAGAATTTGTTACAACTAGCTTGCAAGTTGGTTTGTGTTTACCTGTGGAGCTCCTCAAGGGCAGGGACCATGTATGATTCTCTTGTCCAATGAAGAACCACATGGAAAAGATCTGTTGAATGTTCCCATCATGTCAGGGACCTTGTACCAGATTCTGGGGAGCATACCAAAGAAAGAAAAGGTTGGGTGGCGCCTGTGGCTCAGTGAGTAGGGCTCCGGCCCTATATACCAAGGGTGGCAGGTTCGAACCTGGCCCCAGCCAAACTGCAACAAAAAATAGCTGGGTGTTGAGGCTGAGGCAAGAGAATCGCCTAAGCCCAAGAGCTGGAGGTTGCCGTGAGCTGTGATGCCATAGCACTCTACCGAGACACTGGTAGGCCCTGCCATTATAGATATGCATTTGTGTGTGTACAGACACGTGTGTGAAATCAAATTCTTCTAAAACAAAGTTCTACTAAACATCACATTTAGACCTTGTAGTAGGCCTTCCAGGTAAACAGAAGCAAACATGCAGATTCACATGCAGACACTCAAATATACTCACAATTACAGAGCATCGGGACAAAAGCAGTTGAAAAGACCTGTAAGTGACAAAGTCCTGATTCGGGACAGGAAGACAAGAAACTACCTGCTGCAGAACCTGTGCAGTTCACTGGCTGCCTTGCAGATAACTGCAGTACAGGGAAAGCGTATGTTCACTCATTGAATCCTAACAACTTGGTGAAGTAATAAGAATAGTTAACCTTTACTGAGCCCACCTGCTATGTTCTAAGTATTTTACATTTGCTAACTGATTCCTCACAACTGTGTAAGGTAGACACTATTGTAATTCCCCATTTTATAGAGTAGAACATGAGAACAGAGGTTAAGTAATTTGCCTCAAGTTCCCACGGTCAATAGGAGGATTCAAATCCTGACAGTCTGACTCCAGAACCCATGTTCTTAACCTGAGCATCAGGTTGGAATTATCCCTGTGAAGAAATGGAGACCCACATGTAATGTACCCAAAGTCACTCACACAGGTGAATTAAGTGGTGAAGGCTAGATTTGAACTCAGGCCTATATGGCTTCAGAGCCCAAATTCTCTTTTCCTTCTTTTTCTCGTCTTCCTTCACCCTTGGGAGCAAAGAGTTAAAATAAGTATATTCCGGCCATCACAGTGGCTCATGCCTGTAATCCTAGCATTCTAGGAGACTGAGGGGGGGTGGATCGCTTCAGCCCAGGAGTTTGAGACCAGCCTGAGCAACTAAAAATAGTCTCTACTAAAAATAGAAAAACTAACCGGGCATTGTCTTGGGTGCCTGTAGTCCCTGCTACTCCGGAGGCTGAGGCAGGAGGATCGATCGCTTGTGCCCAAGAGACTGAGGTTGCTGTAAGCTATGATGACACCGCGGCACTCTACCCACAATGACAGAGTGAGACTCTGTATCCAAAAAAATAACAAAAAACCGTGTGTTTCAGTTTCCTAAAAACCATGTTCCTGCCTTGGTAAGGTGATACCAAGGTCTTACACTTGGCAGGAAGGGAAGCAGATTCATGTACCATAGCAGGTACATGACATGTGACTTGCTCTTGACATGTGACTTGCTCCACACCTTCTAAACCCCCTCGAGGGGCCTGTGCTGTGACTCTCCAAGCCCCCTTCTTGATCTCCCTTCCCCACCCAGCACAGAGACTATCTGTGGAGATAGTGAGAGTCAGAGTCCATCTACCCACCCTCAACCCCATCAAGGCCTGCATTTCCTGGGGCACCCCAGGGAGGGGCTGAGACTCACAGCTCTTGTAATCATGGAACCATTTATCTCCTCACAAGAGCCATACAGGATGTACTTGCACATTTCTCTGGGACTGGTTTCTAGGACCAGGAGGGCTGGCCAGTTCCTTTTCCTCCAAGTTCATGGCCCAGGTTCTTGCTGGGTGGTTTCCCTTTACCTCAATCTCTTTCTCCAGCTCTGCTCTGTGCCTCTTAATTTTTCAGCATACATGTGCAGTGTTCCTATCTTCCTCTGTGATGTGCTGGGGTACAGACAAACCATAGATGTGATCCCCGTCTTTGAGGGTCTTGGTGGGGTGCCCAAACACTAAGATAAGTGTGGTTGGCACTATGTCTTCTGCTCTGCCAGGAGTCTCAGCAGCCAAACCCATTGGCTCCCTCTTCCTGGAGGAGGTTCACTTGGTGTTTACCCTTCCCCCTCCTCCAGCCTCCCAGGTCAGTAGGATGAATCCCCCAAGAGCCTGGAAAAGCGAGATAATAGTGGGAATAACCTGGGAGAAGCAAAATGCTCCCCCAAGTGCTGCCAAAGGCCTGAGCTTATGTACACAATTTCATTAGATTCCTTTCCATTTTTCTAAGCCTGTAGTAGGCACATGCCTGGGTTTTCTGAGGGAAGCTCAGATGGGCTCTTAAGTCCTCTCACATACTCAGCAACCAGCGCAGGGCCCAGCACTACTGCTCAGAAAGTGTTTAAAATAAACAAGCAGGGTCTGTGCCCACTATAGAGATTAGGACAGTGAGGTCCAGAGAGGGTGAATGATGGCCCTCCCGAGCAGCTTTTAGTAATAGAATTGGGGGGGGGGGGGACCCAGAGTTCTTAACCTACTGCAGGGCATGATGCAAGAAAGAGTAGTGTGTCTTATTCCTCTCTGTTACCCAGGCACCTAGGCTATTGTCTGGCACAAACTAGATATTTAGTAAATGTGGAATGAAAGGAATGAGTGAAACTGGGTGAGTATGTGTGTTGCATAGCCCTGGCCTAGCATTCTCATCTCCTTCACCACACAGCCCCTTTGTACAACTTGAGCCTCAGTCTCAATGACTTTTTCTCACTGTCCCATGAGTACCTTCCACTTTTTGCCACTAGACCTTTGCTCTTGCTATTGCTCTGTCCTCCATCTTCTGTTACTTACAGTCCCAAGAAGATGTTCCACTTTTATAAAGTTCTTTCTGATCCTTCCCAGCCAGGATAAGCATCATGCATGCTCATGTGTGCACCCACAGCCTCTGCTGGGTTCCCAAAGTGCTGCATACACCCTAGTATATACTCTAGTAGAGTTTATATTAAGTTATCCCTTCACTTTTTGCTTCTATCTATGTTTCCATCTTAGTATCCCTAGGCTTGAATACAAAGTCTAGTGTGGAGTACAGGTTCATAATTTAAAAAAAAAAAAAAAAGCTTAAAATAAATAAATAAATAAATAACAGCTTCTATAATGTTGCCAAGCACTGTTCTAAGCTCTTTGTATATGTCCTGTAGTCTTTCCAACAACTCTATGAATCATGTGTTTTTTTTACCCCTATTTTATTTTTTAATTTAATTTAATTTTTTTCTTTTTTTTTTTTTTTGCAGTTTTTGGCCGGGGCTGGGTTTGAACCCACCACCTCTGGCACATGGGGCCAGTGCCCTCTACTCCTTTGAGCCACAGGCACCGCCCTTTACCCCTATTTTAGAGATGAGGAAATCAGGCATGGAGAAGCAATGCAATTTTCTTAGCATTATCAGCTACCAAGTAGTTAAGGTAGAATTCTAGAGCCCAGGGTGGCCTGACAATCAATCATGTTTGTTTGTTTGTTCTTTATCACCCTCGGTGCACTGTCATGGCGTCATAGCTCACAGCAACCTCAAATTCTTGGGCTCAAGCAATCCTCTTGCCTCAGCCTCCCACGTAGCTGGGACAACAGGTGCCCACCAAAATGCCTGGTTATTTTTTAGAGATGGGGTCTCCCCCTTGCTCAGGCTGGTCTTGAACACATGAGCTCAAACAATCCACTGCCTTGGCCTCCCAGAGTTCTGGGATTACAGGCGTGAGCATTTAACTATGTCGCCCTTGTTAGAATGCCATAGCGTCACAGCTCACAGCAACTTCAAACTCTTGGACTGAAGGTATTCTATTGCCTCAGCCTCCCAAGTAGCTGGGACAACAGGCATCCACCACAAGGCCCAGCTATTTTTTTGTTGCAGTTGTCATTGTCTGGCAGGCCTGGGCAGGGTTCAAACCCACCTGCCTCAGTGTATGTGGCCGGTGCCCTTATTACTGAACTATGGGGACCGATCCTGAATAGTACCTTTCAATACTTTCCCCTTCCCTTTATACCCCCATTTTCATTATCCCTTCTTTCCCATCCCATATAGAAGACAGACCAGCTTGTGACTTTCTAACAGGTCCAACCTATGAGGAATGTGACCAGAGGATCAGGATACCTTGTTTTGTTTTTATGGGGCACCTGTGCAGAAGTGGAGTTCTCACTGAGAGCCTAAGCGAAGACCAAACAAGAGGAAGGAGGCAAAGATGAGAGACGGATTAAAGACAGAGACAGAGAGACAGCCAGAGTCAGGAAAGAGAAGCAGGTTCAGAGACAGAGAGAGCGAGAGAGACAGATAGAGAGACAGAGAGAAAGGGAGACAGAAAGAGTGCTCAAGATGAGATGGCAGAGTGAAAGAGATGATAAGAGATAAAAGGGAGAGAGAGAGAGAGAGATCCTGTGGTTGCCCCACCCCATCTCTGTTACAGACAGGGAAACTGAGGGTCAGAGGAAGAACTGACCCTACTTCCTGCAGATATGTCTGTCACTTTTCCAAACACCATCAATTCAGTTCCGCCTTTATTCTCAGATCTTTCCTCACACCTCGTGTGCCTGTCCCTGAGCAGCATGAGTTATACTGTCACAGAGGGCTCCAGGGTGTGCTAATCAGGCCAGTACAAGGTGAGAGAAAGAGATACCCATGCAGGTAGGCAGGATTGATCATGGAAAGTTTCCTGGACAAGGTCGGATTGAAACAAAGAATAAACAATTATAGTCAACTTTACCGAGGCAAGATTTATATGCCATAAATGTACTCATTTTAGTGCACAGTTGAGTTTTGACAAATGCTTACCTTCGTAGAACCACCACCACAATCAAGATATAGATGATTTTTTTTTTTTTTTTTTTTTTGAGACAGAGTCTCACTGTCTCCTGGGTAGAGTGCTGTGGCATCATCATAGTTCATAGCAACCTTAGTCTCTTGGGCTCAAGAAATCCTTCTGCCTCAGCCTGTGGAGTAGCTAGGACTATAGGCATCTGCCTAATGCCCAGCTAGTTTTTCTATTTTTAGTAGAGATGGGGTCTTGCTCTTGCTCAGACAGGTCTCGAACTCCTGAGCTCAAACAATCTACCCACCTCAGCCTCCCAGAGTGCTGGGATTATAGGCATGAGTCACCGTGCTTGGCCTCTCCCCAGCCACTTGTGTCATGTATTATGTTCCTTCTACCATCACCCTTGATCTGAACTCTGCCATTATAGATTAGCTCATATAAATAGAAATCATACACTATATACTCCCTTGTGAGTGTCCTCTTTCACTGAGCATGATTTTGAGATATTTTATAATCTTGCTTGTCAGTAATTCATTTCTTTTTTATTGCTGAGTAGTTTTTTTTGTTGTTGTTTTTTGTTTTTTGAGACAGAGCCTCAAGCTGTCACCCTGGGTAGAGTGCTGTAGCATCACAGCTCACAGCAACCTCCAACTCCTGGGCTCAAGCGATTCTCCTGCCTCTGCCTCCCAAGTAGCTGGGACTACAGGCGCCCGCCACAACGCCTGGCTATTTTTTTGGTTGCAGCCGTTATTGTTGTTTGGCAGGCCCAGGCTGGATTTGAACCCGCCAGCTCAGGTATATGTGACTGGTGCCTTAGCCACTTGAGCCACAGG
This sequence comes from Loris lydekkerianus, assembly GCA_963574355.1. Lineage (NCBI taxonomy): Eukaryota > Metazoa > Chordata > Mammalia > Primates > Lorisidae > Loris > Loris lydekkerianus. Next base: position 64,711 of record CAUYPK010170534.1, read on the forward strand.
CACTGAGCCAGTTTTTTTTTTTTTTTTTTGACAAAGTCTCAGTCACCCTTGGTAGAGTGCTGTGGCATCATAGCTCACAGCAACCTCAAACTTGTGGACTCAAATGATCTTGCCTCAGCCTCCCAAGTATCTGGGACTATAGGCAACCACCACAAGGCCTGCTTATTTTTAGAGATGAGTGTCACTTTTGCTCAGGCTGGTCTCGAAGTCCTGAGCTCAAGCAATCCACCTGCCTCGGTCTCCCAGAGTGCTGAGATTATAGGCATGAGCCACTGTACCTGGCCTTGCTGAGTAGTATTCTTTTTCCCAAATGTACCACAATTTGTTTAATAAATCAATCTGTTGATAGACATTTGAATTTTTTCTAGTTTTTTGCTACTATACATAAAGCTGCTATGAATTTATGTACAAGTGTTCTTGTGCTATGAATTTATGTACAAGTGTTCTATATATTTATTTATTTATTTTAGTCAAAATCTCTAGCTGTAGCCCTGGGTAGAGTGCTGTGGCATCATAGTTCACAGCAACCCAGCAACCTCCAACTCTTGGGCTCAGGCAATCCTCTCGCCTCAGTTTTTCTATTTTAGTAGAGACAGGGTTTTGCTTTTGCTCAGGCTGGTCTAAAACTTGTGAGCTCAAGCAATCCACCTGCCTTAGCCTCCCAGAGTGCTAGGATTACAGGTGTGAGCCACCACATCCAGCCTGGATATATATTTTTTTCAAGTTGTCTCAGAAAGTTGTTTACAAACTGCATATTTATAAGGAACTTCAAAAGAGCTCTCCAAAGTGATTGAGTAATTTTTTCATTCCCTTCAACAATATAGAAGAATTCCAGGTTGCTCTACATCCTCACAAATACACGGTATTGTCAGTTGTTTCAATATTAACCATTTTAGTGGGTGTGTCATGGTATCTACTTGTGGTTTTAATTTGCATTTCTCTAAAACAAATTTGAGCATGAGATTTTTAGATTTTTGTTTTTGTTTTTGTTTGAGACAGGTCTTATTCTGTCTCTTGGACTAGAGTATAGTGGCATGGTCATTACTCACTGGAACCTCAAACACCTGGACTCAAGCAATCATCCTGCCTAAGCCTCCCAAAGTGCTAGGATTACAGGCATGAGCCATCTTGCCTGTCCATATCTGTTTATTTTCTTTAGGGTCACAAAAGCGTTAAACCACAACATACCACAATGCCATGGAAAGTGATCGAGATCTTGAAAAAGCAAGATCTCTCAAAGTAACCAATAGTTCATTATAGCTAGCAGAAATGGAGAGGGCACGGGGTCAAGCTGACTTGGACACATCCTACCTGAATGACCTTGTGTGAGATGAGGTTGTTTCCTCATTTCTAAGGTGGGGCTCACACTAGCAGCTTGGCAGGGTTCTCATGGAGGAACAATGACAGAAGAGAGGCAGAAGCAGGGAGCAGTGCAGGTGCACACAGCAGGTGCTCAGTACATACAGGCCTTTTCAGGGGTCCAGGAAAGCAGAGGTCCTATCCACATGTGTTAATGTGTACACATGGGCCAAGGCCCTGTCTCAGTGACCATCACAACTATTAATGCTGGCTACTCACAGAAGCAGTGGCTGTGCACATTTTCTGTCCATTTCTAATGGCTCTGGGAGTAAAATCTTTGATGGTAGAACTATTGGGGTTCTCTGCTCATGAGGAAAGACAAACTTAGACACTATCTCTTCTGTAAGTTTTGAAAGCAGGCTTGGTGTTTGTTCTGCATGCTTTTGGAATAAACATGGGTTAGGGAAAGGGAAATGGCTTTGAGACATTAGAAAGCACAGTGCTTTCTTACTACACTCAATTATTTTACCCTTTGCTACAGATGGGGATTGTAAACTGTGGCAGGGGTTCTTAAACCTCTTGTGTGCATGAGAAATCACCTAGAAAGTTTGTGAAAATAGATTGCTGGGCCTCACCTCGGAGTTTCTGATTTAGTAGGCCTGTGGTGGGCCCTGAGAATTTGCTTTTCTAATAAGTACTCAAGGATGCTGACTGTCCACTTTCTTTTTTTTTTTTGAGATAGAGTCTCACTATGTTGCCCTCTGTAGATTGCTGTGATGTCACAGTTCATTGCAACCTCAACTCTTGGGCTTAAGCAATTCTCTTGCCTCAGCCTCCCAAGTAGCTGGGACTACAAGCATCCACCACAACGCCCGGCTATTTTTTTTTTTTTTAATTGTTGTTGTTGTTTAGCAGGCCTGGGCCAGGTTCGAACCCGCCAGCCCCAATGCATGTGGCTGGCCTGTAACCACTGAGCTACGGGTGCCGAGCCTGTCCACTTTTAGAACCTCTGAATTTGAGTGGAGTCCCTTGCATCCCTGATGCATCCCTGATGCAGCACTTTGGATGGCAGTGCTGGGGTTGGAGGCACAGACAGGATTCCTGGGCTTGGCATTCTTGAGGCTTCCTGAGGGGGTAGAGGTTTTTCCAGGGTAAGGATGGAGACAAAAATGGAAAGCATAGTAATCTAGACTGAAAGGAAGAAATAATGACATCTCCTCAAACTGAAGTTTTTATCATTAAAAATGATCAGTACAAATACTATGACGTATGGGCAACTTGCACCTCCATTCTACAGATGAGGAAAATAAAGCTTAGAGATTAAGTAACTTGCCTAGAATCATACAGCTGGCAAGTCGGGGTGCAGGAACAGGAGCTCAGATCTGCCCAGCTATCTGCTGCCTTGGCAGGGCCATAGCCTGAAGCAAGACTGCCCTAGGCATGGAATTCTGTCTCTAACCACTTACTGTGTGGTATTCTCTGCAAGATGCTCAACCTCTCTGTGCTACTTACAAAAGGGAGTAGTCCCTGACTCACTGGGCTGATGTAAGAATTAACTGAATTAATATTTACAACATACCTAGAACAGTACCTAGCAAGTAGTAATTGCAACATAAATTTGTTGAAATTAACCAGGCTGCCCATCAGAATGCACAAATGGCATCCTTCTAGAGAACAGACTCAGGGGAGAAAGCTCAGAGATAGCATAGTACCAGACAGGACAGCTAGAACACCTGAAACTTTTTATTTTATTTTATTTATTTTATTTATTTATTTATTTATTTATTTATTTTTGAGACAGAATCTCACTATGTCTTCCTTGGTAGAGAGCCGTGGAGTCATAGCTCGCAGCAACCTCAAACTCTTGGGCTTAAGTGATTCTCTCGCCTCAGCCTCCCAAGTAGCTGGGACTACAGGTGCCCACCACAATGGCTATTTTTTGGTTGTAGTTGTCATTGTTGTTTGGGACGCTTGGGCTGGATTCCAACCCGCCAGCTCCAGTATATGTGGCTGGTACCCTAGCCACTGAGCTACAGGCCCTGAGCCCACCTGAAACTTTTTTGAGGCCTCACTTCGGGTTGTGTTAAGGTGACTCATACCTCATCCCTGTAATCCTACCACTCTGGGAGGCAGAGGTGGGATGATCCCTTGAGCTCAGGACCTTGGGACCTGCCTGAGCAGGACTGAGAACCCTTCTCTAAATAGAAAACCCTTCTCTAAATAGAAAAATTAGCCGGGCATGTGGTGGGTGCCTGCAGTCCAAGCTACTCAGGAGGCTGAGGGAAGAGGATCTGTTGAGGCAGAGTGTGAGGTTGCTGTGAGTTCTGATAACACCAGGGCACTCCATCCAAGGTGATAGAGTGAGACTGTCTCAAAAAATAAAAATGAAAATAAAAAATAAATAAAAATAAAAATAAATTTAAAGCCTCACTTTGGGATTAAGGAGAATCCAGCCTTTGGTGGAGTGGCGGTTGGGGGGGGGGGGGGGCGGGACGAGGGGACGGCCTCAGGGCGAAAGCCTGGCTAGGCTGTCCTCCTGCTCCCTTGCCCTTACTACTCCAGCCTCCCCTCCCCCTCGCCACGCAGACCCCACCAGGCGCTCAGGGTTTCCTGCCCGACTGAGGCCCCAGTTTGGGGTGGGTGGAGGAGGGGTGGCATTTCCTGGCTGGGCGACCAGCCGCGTCATTATTAGCTCATGGACGCTCGGACAACAGGGCTGACCGACAGGCACCAGATGCTATTTCGGGCTGCGCCCCACTTAGCGTGCAGTTTCCGTTTTTTCCACCGTCGGAAACAGGCCAGAGAAGTCACAAGCCCCCAACCCTGAGCAGAGGCTTGCGGGGTAAGGTCCAGACAGCTGCCAGACTGTCAGAATCTGGAGCTTGGCGGAGAGCTGTTGTGTATGGAGTTGGGGGATGGTAGCTGTCACCTACAGCCCCACAGACAAAGGTCTGGGCACACCCTCTGCAGTGTATGGTAGGATTGACAAAAGCCTTTCCACCTGTCCTCTGCTCCTTGTTTGTTTTTATATTTTTCTTTTTTCTGCCATCCAGGCTGGAGTGCAATGGTACCATCATAGTTCATTGCAGGCTTGTCCTCCTGGGCTCAAGCCATCCTCCTGCTTCAGCCTCCCAAGTTGGCTAGAGTCCTGTGCCACCACCACACCTGACTAGAAAAAATATATATTTTTTCTTTTTAATCTGTAAATACAAAGATCTCACTATGTAGCCCAGGCTGTCTTGGATTGTCTTCAGGAGAGATCCTCCTCCCTCTTTGGCCTCCCAAAGTTCAGAGATAACAGGTATGACCCACCTTTCTGTTCCTTCATATTCCCTCACCACAGTGAAGGACATCTTACTTGAAGGTGTTGGGCAGGATGATTTAATGCCCTGTAATAATCTGCAGGTGCCTCAAAGGCATCTAGCCTCAAAGTGTTCAAAACCAAATGCATAAACCCTCCCCATGCTCATTGGCCACCACCCCCTCCACCTCCACCTCCAGGACTAACAACCATCTAGCCAGATATGAGAGCCAGAAATCCAAGGGTTTTCTCTCTCTCTCCCTCATTCTCCAAACCTAATTCTTAACAAAACCAAGGGGTTTTTTTTGTTGTTGTTTGTGGTTTTTTTGAAGACAAGGTTTTGCTCTGTTACTCTGTCACGGGGATCAGGGCTAGATTGCAATGGCACAAAGTTGCAACCTTAAACTTCTGGTTTCAAGCAATTCTCCCAGCTTACCCTCCTAAAGTGCTGGGATTACAGGTGTGAGCCTCTGCTACCTGCCCAAACCAAGTCGTATATTCTAAATACATATCATGTTTATCTCCCTCTTGTCATCTTCTTCCAGCACGGCAGTACAAACTGTAGCCCCCCCTCTAGGCTTGGCTCCATAATTGGTCCCCCCATGTCCTTATTACCTCTGCACACCCCTACTCCACCTGGCTGCCAAAGAACTTTCTGTTAGTGCAAATTTGATCCTATCTATATAAGACACTATGCCCACCCTCAAACCAAACAAAATGGTTCCAACAAATCCTTTAAGTTATCTACAAGTTTGCACCACCCATACTGGACACTCTTCTGTTCTTTCATGAGTCTATGGGGCTCACTTTTCTCTTTGTCCCTAAACTCCACTCTTAGATCTTAGACCAGGCTTCATTTTCTCAGGGAAGCAGCCTCCAACTGGGATGTCCTATGTGGAAATGGCAAGACTCTTTTTCCAGGTAATCAGAGACATGAAGTTACTTGTCCAAGTGTCCTATAGCCTAAGAGTGGTAGAGCTAGGTTTCAAACTCAGAATTACATGACTCCACTCTTTCTTTAAGTGATGCCACCAATCAAAGATGAGGCCTTATGGCAAGAGAGAATTAGATTCTTTTCATAAGGACATGAGTGGCCCTTCTTCCGTGGGACTCTGTGAAAGTCACCTGTATCCACATGGAAGCCTGGCTTCTATCAGCATGGAGAGGAACAGAGGCCAAAGGCAGCACTGAATTAACTGTATCTTCTCAGTCGTCCTGATGACCAAACAGGAGCCAGAACCGAGGCTGAGGCCACACTCTGGGCTCAGTCCTTGACTGGGACTCAGTTTCTGAACAAACTCGAAGTTTCCCCCCAGTTCTCAGGCTCCAAAAGGAGCTCAAACCTAGAAATACCAGAAGGACAAAGCAGTGTGGCATGATAGGTAGGGTTGTGGGGCTGGGAATTGGACACCAGAGTTTGGATCTTGGTTTTTCTTTTGGGGCACTGTAAGTTTTGGCCAAATCATTTTTCTCTGTGCCTTAATTTCCTTCTCTATGATGACAACCAGGATGCTCATGAAAGTGCATTTGATGTTGTCTCAGCCAATGGGCTGGGTGAAGTTCCATACATGATCTCCTCACTGCCACCTTTTAAAGGTCATTTAATTTAATTCTCATGACTCTGTCAGGTATTATTTCCCCATTTCACAGATTAAGAAACTGAGATTCAGAGTTAAGCCAGTAAAATTTGAGCCTGTGATTTTTTCACTCCTCCGTGAAAGAATGAACCCAGATACCCTCCATGGGCTGGACCCCAGTCACCCAGATGGCACTGAATGGATCTTGGTCCCTGCCATGAATTGAGTTCAGCTCCCTCATGCCAGCCTGGGTTCTGGCTTCTCCTCTTCACCAGCTGAGCTCCAGGGAAGTCTTTGGTGCTAAATTTCCTTCAAACTCAGCCTTCACCACTCACTAGGTATGTAACATTGGGAAGGTACGTTTACTTCCTGTGCCTCAGTAAATTGAGGATAATAATTTCACCAACCTCTCAAGACTGTTTATGTAGAGTGCCTAGAATGATGCTTCAGTAGCAAGACTAAAATATTTCTTTCTTCTAGTAAATCAGTTTCATTTGTAAAAGTATTACTCTCATACTCCCGTTGTACAGAAATAACGTTAAAAATAAAGGTTCCATGTTTGTATGGTGGGAAAAAAATGTTTTTAATAGCTATTGTGTGTGGAGCAGAGTTCCTGTGTTCTGGGCTGAGCCAGAAACCCCACAAAACGGACATTTTAATCTCTTTTGACACATCAGAAGCCGCCCCCTCCATAGATCCTCTTGGGTTTGACCCATCGGTTCTAGAGAGTCAGGGAGGAGCTGGGGCGCTTTCTGGAATAAGGGGAACCGCCCAGTGAAATTTGGATGTCTAGGACACACCGGAGAAAGAACGAATGAAGAAAGAAAGGTTGGGAGATGATGGTTTTAGTATCGCGGTCGGCTTCAAGGGCAGGGATAGGGTGTAGCCGGGAGACTCACAGAAGAAAGGTATGTGGAAGGCCAAGGGACTGGGGTTGTGGGGAGCCGGGGGTTCCTGAGAGGCCTGGGGGTGAGAGATGGGGCTGGATCCCCTGGTCCTAGACAGCGCGCCCGTCTCTCTCCACGGCACATTCCGGGGCCGATTCCCGCCCCGCGCAACCAGTCTCCACTCCCTCCGGTAAAATTGCCAAATTAAAATGAATCATTTGGCCCATAATGGCCCAGGCGCTTATCGGGGGCGGGCGGACCCGCGACAGCGCCTTATCTCCGCGGCGCACACGGCCCCGGCGCGCCTCGGCCCATGCTAAGGAGGCCTGAACGTGAGCGGGATTAGAGCGCGTCGGCGGAGGAGTCGGGTGCGGCGCGGCCGGGGCGGGGAGCGGAGCGGGGGCGGAGGGAGGGGCGGACCTCCACGGCTCGGGACCCGGCCGCAACATGGCCACGCGCGCCCCCCGGTTGCGGAAAAACGCGAGCTTTCTGGCGGGTGCTAGAGGAAGAGCCCCCTGCAGCCTCCCACTGAATTCATCGTCAATTTCCTCCCTCTTTGCCCTCACGCCCGCAAAAGAGGTCTTCTCTCCTTTTCCTTCGGTTTCTTTCGATGGGGGAACATTTTCCACGGACGCCCCCGCCCTCGCTGCCGCCGCCCCTCCCGCCTTGGAGACTCTCTTCCTTCCCCTTTTTCTTTACGCAATATACAGAAATGCGCGAGGCGGTGGTTGGTTCTCATTTCTTCTTCGTGGTTGTGTGCATGCGGTGAGATTGTGAGAATGCGTCTGTGTGAGCTGTGGGCAGCCTGGACTGTTTCTGAGTGAGATGTTCTTGGCGGTGCGTTGTGCGTGGTGTCTGCGCAGCCTGGGTGTGCGTTGGAGGCCCTTCTGCGTTGTCTTCGCTGTGTAGGGTCATACTCGTTGGCTCTTGTATCGTGTGTTGGGTTGTGTGGGCTTTGCGATTGTGTTTGGCTGTTTTCGTTGTTACATTGGGCGTGCGTGATCCTGACTATGTTGGGTTGTGTGTCCGTGAGTGAGTGAATTTGACTGATTTTGTTGTGTCATTTTGGACAGTGTGCAGGTCTGACCATGTTGGCTTTTAGGGCAAGTGTTGTGTTTATTTGCTTCTTGTCTACAGGTCTGGCCTTGTGTGGATCTGTCCCCGCTAAGTTGTGTGCCTTGTCCTTTAGAAGTGCATTTGCAAATCGCTGGGGGCGGGAGTGGGGGTAGGGCGAGCGGGAGATCCGGGCGCGGGTGGGGGCGGTGGCATGGGCAGTGGGGAGTAGGATTTCACGTTTTATTCCAAATTATGGTGTAGTCGGGAGCCAATGTTGGCTTGGACGGGCTGACAGAGCCCAGTCAGAGGCAGCTTTGTCCGAAGGCCAGTTTGTGCCTTGGTGTTTGAGGGGTTCCTTGGTGAGTGGGAGGCTCTTCCAGGCGCGAAGCTGAGCAGCCACTCGCCGAGGCCTGCGCCTTCAAGCCGGTAGCTGCCGGCTTCGGTTCCCAGCACACTTGGGCTTCGTCCTCCGTTTCTGGTCAGTTTCGTGGGTACGGCTGTCAGGGTCTAGGGGAGAGGCCCAGAAAGGACAATGGCACATTCTCCAGGCCTAGCGCCTTGGGCGGGAACACTCGGGATCCCCTCCTGGAAACATTTTCCTATTCCCTTCTTGGGTGAGCGACATTCCGCGTGGGTCCTTTCTGTACCCATTACAACGGTACACGGAGGATCTGGGGTCTGTGGAGGGATGTTAGTGCAGGCCTTTCTTGGGATGAAAGGGTTTTGTTTTGCCAGTTATTGTGATTGTTAATATCATCACAGTCGTCATCATTAAAATTCTATTTTAATTAAATAATCATCCAAGGACAGAATATTGTCCCTTTTAGCTTCTTGGGAGAGAGAACAAAGCAGAGCTACCCGCTCCTTGTTTTCTAAAATGCTGAGTTTGGGGTAGGGAGAGAAAATGGAGAGGAAGGACAGACTTGCAGATTCCGTCATAAAGCAAACATTAGTCCCCCGAACTAACACCGGGAATGGTGGATTCTCCTCCTTTTCTCTCCCCCTTCCTTGGGATTAGAGGAGGAGAAAGAAAATCTGTATTGTTTTGCAACCCAGGGAAGAATTATTTCTATATTCCCACCAAAGCTACAGCAAGTAGAAGGGGGCCTTCTCAATTAATCCAAGACTTCGATGTGTGATCATAAACTGGACTATTTAGGCAAAGCAAATTAAACAAAACCCACTGAGGAAAAAATAAAAACAAACTAAATCAGCTACACCCTTGGAAGCAGTTAATCAATCGGCTTTGTTTTTAGCTTCTCTTCCTTATGCCTTGTTTATTGCTGTAACGAAATATTAGAAGTCACCCCTACTCTGCTTGTGTAACCTCCTGAAAAAATCGAAAATTGTTTTGTGGGAGTGGTGGAGAATGTGAGGGTTTTCTCCCCTCTTTCTCTGTCTCCTTTTCTCTCTCTCCCTTTCTGCCTTTCTTTTTCTTAAGAGAAAAGGAACCTGCATAGATCATGTATCTATACTCCACCCACCCCCATTCCGTTCCCGACTCCATTCCTGTAGGAAAGTACAGTCCTTGGAATTGGGTTCTGGTTTCACTTTGGGATGGAGGTGGGTGGGGGTCATGGAGAGACCAGGAGTCTCCCAAAGTTCTGCCCCACCGACCAGGGTCGCCTTTTCCACACAACCTGTCACCCATCCTTGTCAAGCCCGGCACTACCCCTTCGCGGTGTGGCGGCAGCGCCGGCTTGGCCCAGGTCACCAACCGCGTAGACACGTCGGTGCTTAGAAAACAAACTCGGCCACACCGAACCAGATCGATCCCACTCGGAGGGTTTGAAAATGTTTCGGGCAGCCTGCCGGGAAGGGTGGTTGTTGTTGGACTAAATAGTTATTCCTGATTGGTCAGGTGTAGGGTTCTTTTTTACTGGGGGTTGGGGGGGCAGGCTCCAAACACCTGCATGCTGGGGGCGGAAAGCTGCTGGCGATTCCCCGGGCTGTTTAGCTGGGGACATGAGGTAACTTCCAGCCACTGACCCTCATTTCTCTCTCTCCCTCCCTCTCACCCTCCCTCTTTCTCTCCACCCCCCATCTTTCCTGGAAACTCGCTTTGGGCGCGGCAGACCGCGGAGGACCACACCGCAGCCTAACTGCTGGCCTCTCAGCGAGAGAGGGCGAAAGCAAAGACCCCAGTCCACACCTCGACGTCGGTCTCCGCCTCTCTCGGGCGGAGTGGAGATCCTATTCAGAGGGGCTGGTATCTCTAAATATGCTCCAGGTGAGTTTTTTGGAGGTGGGGGAAATGGTGTCGGAGGAAACAGTGTCCAAAAAGGCCCTGGGTTCCAGGCCGGGCTTTAGGGAGGCTTAGGACCGGTACAGCCCAGGCTCAGATTGGGGGAGGGGAGGAGCAGCCCAGGGCTGGGAATCCGGTATCCGGGTGCCGCTAGCTTTCTCTGTGGCCTCCAGCAGGGCCCTTTCCTTTTTCTGTCCTGGGTAAAACCAGCTGGTTGGATTAATCCTCCGGGTCGCTCCCATAAGTCTGGGTTCTCTGGACGTTTCATAAGGCCAGTAACTCTGGGGCGGCTATATCCGAGTGCTGCAGGCGGTGCCGGGAGCTAGAGCAGGAAAAAGGCTGCAGCCTTCCCGGCTAGCGCAGTCGGGATCGGTGGGTCCGGACCTGGAGCCTGAGGCCTAGGGCGGGGCCGCACAGAACGACCTTGCACTCTGGTAGCTGCGGGGGTAGGGGTGCAGTTCCAGGATGTTTTGGTTCTGGTGGTAGTTTAGGGCTACCCCACGTTGTCCTAGAGTGTGGGTGCAGTAGGAGGGACATGAGGCCGGGTCTAAGGTGATGACTGTTTTCACTAAAATTCTCTATGCCCTGTGCCGGGGATTTGGAGCCAGACTCCCTGCCTGCCCCCTAGGAAGGAGATTCCAGGGATCTCCTTTCTTGTTCAGGCACAAAGGGGACCACTCTGGCCCTCTTGCAACTGGCGATGAGGACGAATGGTAGGGACTGCAAGCTGGGGCTCCACTGCACAAAGAGAGAGTCGCCATGGTTGAATACTCCAGTGCAGTGCGACTTAGTCTAAAACCTCCCCTCTCTTCCATCCTCCCCAAATAAATAAATAACAATCACTCAGGCTTTCCTTTCTATAATCTTAACTCAAGCCAAAAAATGCAGTTTAGTCACAGAGGACCATCTGTGCTTGCTTGTGAGTTCTCCGGTGGCTTCCTTGGCTAGGGTGATCTGATCCCAGTGGCAAAAGAGCAGCCAAATTTTCCTGAGTTCTGGGGAGGCCCCCCGGTGAGGTCCACCATGGACCTGGGGGCCAATCATACATTGCTCACAGGGAATCTTGGAGATACGGGTATTTATAGGTGTCTGGAGAAAGCATTTGAGGCCAGGGTCAATTCATCTGGAATATGTACTCCCATTGCCCCTTGGGAACCCACTCCTATTGCAGGGCTGAGAAATTAATCAGAGGACATAATTGTGTCATAGAGCTTGATTGAGCTCAGTGTGCAATTGCAGGGCATACTGTTTGCCACTTTGTTAGAAGCTGGAGCACAGGTCACTGGGCACTCACTGGTGTGTGGGGACAATGAGGTAGGGAGCTAGTACCTTGGGGCTCATGATTTTTTTTGCCAGGGGCTGGTGTATTTCTGGTGCATTTCATGCAGCAGGGAGCGGGAGAACCTGGCTGATAGACTTCTGGTGCCTTTCCAGTGGCTGCCGTGTCTTGACAGTCACATTCTGTGGATACAGACCTATTGTTTCCGCCATAATTGTAAATGTGCTTCCAATGAAGCCTTAGGGACCCACTGCTCATGTACACCAGGTCCCAGGGAATTTTGTTGTTTTCCGGCCAAGTCTGGGGCTTGGCGAACCCAGAGGAGGCACCCAGTCTGAATCAAGATTATCCACCTGCTTCAGTGTCAGTGGTGTCTGAGCAATTGCACTGAGCTCCTGAGAAGGTTGCAGAAGCTCCAGTCTTCTTTATCAGGAGGGAAGGATTGCTCCCAGCATGACTCCTGTTCTGAGCATGGTGGTGGCAGAATAGGAACTCAGTGACGGCCATGAATGTTTAGATGGACTCTGCTCAGTGCTGAATTGGGTCGTGTATTTATTTTATGCTTTAAAATATCTCAATTATAGCCCTTATCCTAGAGTTCTGGGATACCAAGGCTGGAGGATTACTTGAGGTCAGGAATTCAAGACTAGCCTGAACAAGAGCGAGACTCTTGTCTTTACTAAAAATAGAAAAAAATTAGCCTGGCATTATGGCATGCTTATAGTCCCAGCAACTCCATAGGCTGAGGCAGGAGGATCACCTGAGCCCAGGAGTTTGAGGTTGCTGTCAGCTATGATGGGGCCAGTGTATTCTAGCCAAGGCAACAGAGTGAGACTCTGTCTCAAGAAAAAATAAGTTATATAATTCTGAGAGCACAAGCCTTATATCAAACAACTTATGAAGCCTGTTGAATTGATTGTATTTTTATTTTTTCATTTATTTATTTATTTAGAGACAGAGTCTCACTCTGTTGCCTAGGCTAAAATGAATGGCGATGGCCTCAGTGTAACTCACAGCAATCTCAAACTCCTGGGTTCAGGTGATTCTCTTGCCTCTGCCTCCAGAGTAACTGGTACTACAGGTGCCACCATAATGCCTGGCTAATTTTTCTATTTAGTAGAAATCTCACTCTTGCTCAGGCTGGTCTGGTACTCCTGAGCTCAAGGGATCCACCCTCTTGGGCCTCCCAGAATGCCAGGAGCCAAGGTGCCTGGCCCTGCTTTTATTTATTTTTGAGAGGTGGTCTCACTTTGTTGCCCAGTCTGGTCTTCTCAAACTCCTGGGATCAAGGGATCCTCCACTCTCAGCCCAGAGTAGCTAGGACTACAGGCTCTGGCATTACCACACTTGGCTTCATGGTTTTATTATTTTTATTAAAAAAGAGAAACTCACAAGCATCTCAAACTCTGCACCCAGACTCTCCTGGTTTTTCTGTTTTGGTTCTTTCTTGGGCTTGACTCCATCTGGATAAAGTCAGGTAGTGGAAGAACCCAACATGCTTGTGGGAAGTAGAGCAGCTACAGTCATTTTGCAGTGCTTGTGGGAGGGTAGAGAGTCAAAGTAAGATCAGAGTTCTGGTCTGGCTCTGAGACTGTAGGCTGTGGGTGACTTTAGGCCAAGCAGTCCTCTGGATGGCCCATTCTCCTACTTAAAAGTAATACTGTTTACACAGTTCTTTTAAGCGCATAAAGATGATAATCTTCCTGTTTCCCAAAGAACATGGAGGCAGAAGGCAGGGAAGGGTGGTTGCTGGAAGGACCTTCAAGACACTTTGTCATGAGTTTAGACTGGAACCCAGACCACAAGGGCCTCAGGGGGGCACTCTTTGAATGCCTGGCTTCCATACCACCTCAGCCAGGCCTCCTTTTCACACCTGCCCTCACTTTGGAGTCCAGCTGAACAGAACTGGATACAGGGAGGTATGGCCAAGATTATGTATTTTCCTTGCCAACCTTTCTTCTCCAGGTCTGAATGGGAGTAAAGGGTGCTGCTGGGGTTCCCAGAGGGTACAGAATACACAGTGGATTTGCTCAGTGTAGACAGACACCCCTCACCTTTCACAGGGGTGAATAAGTTTGTGGAGAGAGCTGGTTCCTCCAGATTATTCTTCACCAGCTCTGGCATTGTAACCCCCAACCTTTGTATCCATTTCCTAATTCCCACTTCCACCCGCCCAGGTTTCTGGGTTGTGTGTGTCTGGCGGTACCTGGGGTGGTGTTGCTGGGGATGTGTGAAGGGAGGTTCCAAAAGCACCCCTGCCTTTGCCTGACACATTCCCTGCTGAAATCAAAAGAAGGGGAAGACTGCCTTTGCCTTGGAATTTGTCCCCCGCTTTCCCTTGCAGTCTGAGAAGGGGGCGGGGGTGATCTTTTGCTTTCTTCTCTTTGTACATTTCTTTCCTCTCTTTCCCCCTCTGTCCTCTCTTTCCCCCTGTTTTTCTTTCTTTCTTTCTTTCTTTTTTTTTTTCCAGGCTGTATTCCGTTTTCCCCAATGTTTCTGTCGTCTTTCTCCATCTCTGTCTTTTGGCCCTCAGTCTCCATCTCCCAGGCACCTTCCTCCTTTCTCCCAATCCGGAGACCCTCTCTTTCCCCCGCCCAGTCCCGCCCCGCCCCGCGGGCTGGTGTGCGTCCACGTGGCGCTAAGTTTGTCCGCTTCTTCTCTCGTCGCAGTGAGTTCTCTTCCCTTCATTCGTTTACCCCACCCAGAGTTGGTGGGCGGAGGGTGACTATCGTCAGAGAGGGCCACTGCTTGTCCGTCTGCCCGCAGGATGACGGAGCGGCCGCCGAACGAGGCGGCTCGCAGTGACCCTGCGCTCGAGGGACAGGAGGCGGCCGAGGCCCGCATGGCCCCCCCTCACCTGGTTCTGCTGAACGGCGTCACCAAGGAGACCGGCCGCGCGGCCGCCGCGGAGCCCCCAGTCATCGAGCTGGGCTCGCGCGGCTGCCCGGGGGGCGGCCCCTCTGGTGGGGGCGGCGCTGCCAGAGACTTAAAGGGTCGCGACGCTGCTGCGGCCGAAGCGCGCCATCGGGTGCCCACCACCGAGCTGTGCAGACCTCCCGGGCCCGTGCCGGCTCCCGCACCCTCCTCAGCGCCCGCGGAGCTGCCAAGCGACAGCCGCATGGTGCAGCTGAGCCCACCCGCGCTGGCGGCCCCCGCCGCCCCAGGCCGCGCGCTGCTCTACAGCCTCAGCCAGCCGCTGGCCTCCCTTGGCAGGTTAGGGGACCCAGGCGGGGCGGGAGGGCTAGCAGGCAGGGCGGTCACCCCTCGCGACTTAGCGACTGCACTCCTACCTGCGGGGCTGTGTGGGTGGAGGAGGTCGTTTTAAACCCCTGGCATGAGAACCTGGAAATTGGACCCCCAGTGAGAGAGGAGCCCTCTGTGGGAGAGTGTGTGTGGCTGGGGGTCCACGGGTATCCGGAAGCAAAGGGCAGAGGTGCATTGGCGAGAGGGGAGTGCAGGCTTGTGGCTGTTAGGAGTGGAAGCATCGGGGTGCTGTGCGACGTTGGTGTGGGGTTCCTTAGGAGGGAGTCCCCTGGTGTGAGTACCAGGAAGACTATGTCTGAATGTGCTCCACTGTGAGCAGAGGTGGTTATTTGCTGCTAGGGGTGTGATATTTGCCTGGAAGGTACACCTAGGTGGACCGGCAAGAGATAAGGATCGGAGGCTGGTGGCAGAGGGCACCCTTCCCCATCTTTGTTGGATCTCTGGCCAGAGGACTGAATTTGTTCCTTCACTCCCAGCCCCTCTTCCCCTAGCTGTGGTCTCTGCACCTGACCTGTTTGGTGTGAGGGCATCCGTTTCCCTCCTGGGGCCACAGTGATGGTGGAGAGAGCTGCAGGGTTGGAATGAGGACAGGAAGATGAGGCAGGAATAGAGAGGGTGGGACAGTCAGTGGGTCTGCAGGAAACTCTGGAAAACAGCTATAGAGAGCCCAGAGTGGGGGTGGTGGAGAGTGGCAGAGGGGAGTCAGGGTGTCCTATTTCCCATCCATGGCCCCATGTGGCTGGGATGAAGGAGGAGGGTGTATGGGGAAGGGAAGAGTATGATAGAGTTGCATGTCAGGTATGAAGGTCACATCTGCCCGTGTGGGCACATACTGGGAATGGAGGTGTCTGTATGGATTGTGTACTTGTTTCCAGGGGAGAAGAGTGTTTCTGTGGCGGGTGTGTGTGTGTGATGCTCCATCTATCCCCACTGCAAATGTGAAGAGCACAGGGTTGTCCTCGTGGGTGGAGATGGGGGCCTCAAGATACGTAAGGAAGATCTCTAAGGAGCCTCTTTCTCTCTTCACCCAACATATGATCTTGCTGCCTGTTCCCTCCCCCCAGTGGATTCTTTGGGGAGCCTGATGCCTTTCCTATGTTCACCAACAACAACCGAGTGAAGAGGAGACCCTCTCCCTATGAGATGGAGATTACTGATGGTGAGTCTACCTCCTCCCACCTTTTATCCGCCCCTCCTGCTGGTTAGAGCCCTGTGCAGTAGGGCACACTGGGGACTACTCTGTAGGTGTCTCACAAAGATGGGCAGGTCACCTTGGGCCCCCAAACGGCTGAAACCCTTCACCCTGCAACTGAGCTGGGACTAGGTAAAGTCATGGTAGGTTGGGGAGGGCCGCAGTCATAGTCCTAGGAAGAGGAGACATGGGAAAGGGACCATCGTGGTGCTTAGCCCAAACCTTTAGAGTCCATCCCAGTGCCCACTCTTAAGTTTTATTTCTGCATTTTGGCAAGGATCCCAGGGGAGGGTAGAGGTACATGCTGCCCCCTGACTCTAAGCACTGACCCTCAGGGATTCCCTTTCTGCCTGGAGTTTGCTTTCTGCCTGAAATCACATTTTCAAAGGTTTACTCCCAGGTCCCTATACTGAAGGGCTTCCTTGCATTTCGGGGTGCAGTTTGGGCTGAGACCAGAGTTCTTTTCCTGATACCATATATTCCACCCTGTCTCTGGATTCCCCCACAAGGGTCTCAGCACTGCTACTGTGAGCTACCGGAATATTCTTTGGCCTTAAAATTGCAGGGAGGGGTTGGATGAGTGGAGACTTAGAGGACCCTCACCCTCTTCCCAGGGTTAACCCGATGTAGTAGATGGGTCCCACCACCAGGGGCAGGAGAACAGGCTCATTAGAGCTGAGGGACTTTAAGGAAATCCCTGGTGCTCCTTAGGGCTTCTGCCTGATAATGGCCTGGGGACTTCTGCCTGGAGGCAGCCTGAGGCTCCTGTAGGAAGGGGACCTGAGGTTTTATAGCCTAGCTAGGATTTGTGCTTATAGCTGGCAAAAGGGATGTGTGTATGGAGCTGAAGCTTATGGAGCTGAAGCTTCTGGAGCTGGACTGGGCCCTCTTTGTTGTTCTGGAGAGGAGGGGGCTACAGTCCAGACAACAGAAGAGACCTCAAAAGACTCAGCCAGCCTGGGGCACAGGTATGTAGAACTGAGAGAGAAGGGTGCTGGGGTACAGGGCTGCTAGATCAGATGGGGGTTCTCCATCCTGGGGCAGGTAGGTGTACCAAATGGAAAGCGGGACCAGCCCTAAAATTCCGCAGGGAACAGGCATTTTCTGCAATAGGCAGAGGAGGTGGGCATGGGCGGCAAGTGTTTGCAGTGAAGCTGTCATTCATAAAAGTTACCAATATTTACTGAGCACTACTCAAGGCTGAGCCAGAGAGGCAGGGGATGCTGGAAGGATCCACAGACTCAGGAAAGAGGCAGGTCCAAAGAAGGGGGATTCTCTGGGAAGCAGCCAGAGAGGAAAAGGGAAAAATGTAAGTGAAAGGGAGGGTGTGGGGGTACAGGATATGTCCATGGGACTTTGGAGTATGAAGTGAACCAAAAAAAGTTGATGGAAGAGAAACTATTGCAAGATCTAGAGGCAGGACTGTTTTTTTCCAGTTTTTTTTTTTTTGGGGGGGGCAGGGCTGGGCTTGAATCCACCACCTCCAGTATATGGGGCCAGAGCCCTACTCCTTGAGCCAGAGGCGCCACCTTAGTGGCAGGACTTGATGTGATTTCTGTTGCTGAATTTTTCTGGGCCTCAGTTTCCTCATTTGTAAATGGGGAGAATAAAAGCTGTCTTCCAGATTGTTGATAAAAAACAATAAAGTTTTCAGAGGTGGTTAGCCCCTCTCCACCAGAGGCAGACCAACTTAACATGAGATTTTGTCTGAGTTTTCATGATGGTACTCCCAATACCCAGCCCATTGCTGACAATCCTCTGGCAATGGTTCAAAGGGTAGGGATAGAGGGACAGGTGAGTACAATAATTGGTAGCATTTATTGGACACCTACCTTGTGCCATGGACTCTGTGTGATCAAGTTTTATCATTCTCACCACAAGCCCAAGGGGTCAGTACTATTGTTTGCATTTCACGGATGAGGAAATCAAGGCTCAGAAAGGTTAAGCTGCTTGTTTGAGGTCACACAGCTGACTCTACCACTCTCACAGCACTCATCTTAAGCTTTGGAATAAGTTGACCACCCTTGCCTATCTCTTTTTCTGTGACAGCAATCATAGTGTCCCCAGCTAGGTGCTCCCTCAATATCACCAGCATTAGCCAGGGTGCAGAGACTGGTGGTCCCTATGTCATAGCTGAGGGACTCCCTCCCCCTGGCCTGGAGGCCCAAGAACAGAAAATTATTTCCTCTGGGTCAAGCAGGGCCAGACTTTCCGGCAGATGTGCTGTGTTTTTCCCAGCCTGGGTTTGGCCTTTGACAAAAAGGCTGCTGAACTGGAGTCTGCTGGGGTTGGAAAGACAGCTTCAGAGGCATTGGGCGGGGGACGTGTGGGATGTGTGTGCGTGTGTGTGTGTGTGTGTACATGTTTGTGTGTGTGTGTGCCTGTGCATGTGAGAGAGAGAAAGATGATCAAGTAGGAAGTATAGGCGTAGATATGCTGGGTCGCAGAATGACAACTGAGGCAAGGTCTGCCTTCATCCTAACCTCAGTCTCCTGAGCTGTAAAATGAGCAGTGAGATTTAGGTGAGATCTTAGCTTCTCCTTTTCCCTCTCTCCCACCCAGACCTCTACATTCTGAGATCTGGTTCTAGGTGTTACTGGAAGAGAGCAGATAGATACCCAGAACTGGCAATTCCTTCATGCTGAGAACTTCCTGAGGACAGTGTGAGCTTGGCTCTGTACCTTGGTGTTAGGGAAGGAAGATGTCTTCTCAGCCAAGGCATTCAGGAGCATTGGCAGGGCCCTCCTCTATCTTCCCTTAGCTTTGGGAATCCTAAGTCAGGCTCGAACACTTAACATAGCACTTTGCACGTCACAGGAGCTTGATACATGTGTGCTGGTGTACGTTTTCATACATGGAATGCTAATGACTATTGGACCAAGCTATGATCAGTGCTATGTAGACATGGGGAGAATGAGGCAGCCCTTGGAAGCCTGCCTAGAGCCACAGGCCATGGCTGTGCATGGCTGTCTCCTCACTCCTCTCCTAGGAGTAAGAGCCTTTTTGCTCGGTCTTTGCTCTTTCCTCCATTCCCCTTAGTAGCAGACATTTACTGAGCTCCTATTCTGTGCTTTCCATCACCCTTAGGATAAAATCCCCAGACCTTCTGCAGAACCCTGTGGAATCTGGACCCTGCTAACTCTGATCTTGCAGGCTGTGCTCTAGCTAGACCTTCCACTTCAGGCCTGTGCATGTTCCATTCTCTCTGCTTGGATACTTTTCTTCCTCTCCCCTTCCTGTGCTTAGCTGGCTCTTCGGTAACCTTGAGCTTTTGCCTTATAAATCCTACTTCCTCAGAAAGGGTTTCCCAGCCCTTTTTCGATGAAAAGGCACTTCCAGAGCATTTATTTAACTTTCCCAGAGTCACTAGTCAGGAATGGTCAAATGGTCGGGAACTGAATCCAGAAAGTCTGGCTCCAGAATCTGTCTTCCTAAATAGTGCTATAAATAGGCCTCTTGGCACAAGTGAATAAGTTAAGGAAAGAATGAATGACACATGGTCCCTGTCCTCAAATATCTCACAACCTAGAGAGAGCATAGAACTATGCTTTCTCACAAGCACAGAACCATAAGTAATAATCAAGAGTGAAGGAGATCAAGGGATTGTAGGACTGTGGTGGTTGGTTAGATTTATCTGCATGGGTTGAGGGAAGTTCTCAGACAGGAAGAAACATAGGAACTTGATTTTAAAGGGTGGATGTTTTCTAAGTAAAAGTAAAGAAGGCATTCTAGGATTCCCAAATTTCCAAATGGATGGAGATTCCTTTGGGGAGCTCCAACCCATTTTGCTAACCCTTGTTCTCCCAACCTCTAGGTCCCCACACCAAAGTCGTGCGGCGTATTTTCACCAACAGCCGTGAACGGTGGCGGCAGCAGAATGTGAACGGGGCATTTGCTGAGCTCCGTAAGCTGATCCCCACTCACCCCCCGGACAAGAAGCTCAGCAAGAATGAGATCCTCCGCCTAGCCATGAAGTACATCAACTTCCTGGCCAAGCTGCTGAATGACCAGGAGGAAGAGGGCACTCAGCGGGCCAAGCCTGGCAAAGACCCTGTGGTGGGAGCTGGCGGGGGTGGAGGTGGGGGAGGGGGTGGTGCACCCCCAGATGACCTCCTACAGGATGTGCTATCCCCTAACTCCAGCTGTGGCAGCTCCCTGGATGGAGCAGCCAGCCCGGACAGCTACACAGAGGAGCCGGCACCCAAGCACACAGCCCGCAGCCTCCATCCGGCCATGCTGCCTGCCACTGATGGAGCCGGCCCACGGTGATGGGTCTGGGCCACCCGTATCAGCCAGGAGGGTGCCATTAGGTCCCTGGGATAGTGAGCTGCAGGGCAGGTAGGATAAGAATCGGGTAGCTCTGAAGCAGGGCAATGGACTTGGTGAACTTTCCTTGATGTCTGAACTTTCAGGAAGCCTTTAATGACCTTGAGGCTGACTTTGTTTCCTATCTCAGTGGGAGAACAGAAAAATGGAGCAAAGTGGTAGGTACTTTTTATGAAGACGGCACAGTCTTCCCCTTCCCCCAATCCTTAAAACTTCCCAACTATGAGGCTCAAGAATCACTGCTTTTGGCCTGGAGTCTGGAAGCCCAGTCTTTGCTGAGACCTGGGGTTGTCAGCTCTTACTTGAGGCATCCAACAGCCTCTGCCTTGCCTTTGGTCCCTCCTAAGCTGGCTCGGGTGGCTCTTCGGCCACTTCTATCTAAACACATAGGTACCCAATAGCTGCCCATTTCTTGAGCCCCATCTTCACGCAGGCCCATGTTGATCCATCCAGCTTGCCAGCTGCTGCAGTCATAAGCCTCGAGGTGCCTTCTTCAGGGCCTGGTTGAAGAAGATGGCCAGTGGACAGCCTGCTCTCAACTAGCTGGGCCAGAGGGTCAGAAAACCCAGTAGCCCTTACTTCTTGCCCTGGGGGACCAAAGCTCTGCTTTCTCCCCACTGAGACTTGCCTTCCTAATCCTGTTGCTGTGGGGACCAAGTCTGCATCCTTGAGTGTGCCGGGTTGGGCTTTGTGTGAAGGCAAAGAAAGGAAGAATGATATTAGTGACATTAGAGGGAGCTATTTTGGGCATGTGGCTTTCACCTGCTATATACATCACTGTTCATAGTGGTGAGTGTGTGTTGGTGTTGATTGTGGGTGTGCAGCCCTGTCTGTGAATTCTCCTGGCTGCTCACAAGGATTTCCCTGGTGCAGGACATCTGTTTGCTAGTGGTCTGGTCTCTGTTCTGAATTGTCCACAAATTGTCCTGTGAGTTCTTTGCATTTGGGATTTTTGCTTGACATAAGTTATTGATGGAATCTTTAGGTCTCAATATGACCCCAGGGTCTAGCACCACTTCTAGGGCAAAGGAGATGCAATCAGAGACCAGGCCTTGGCCAAGACCCAAACATAGGCACATTCACTAAGCAGAACCTTAAACACCCCTTGATTATGCAGCTTTCAGTTCTCAAGGGTGTGCGTGGGAGTTCGGTTTAATGCAATAGGAGTGCCCCCCTCCAAAAGTTGTACATGAAAGTTTTGTAAATCAAATGCTTATCCTTTGTCTTTTGAAGTAACTACTACAAGTCCTTTTGTAAAGTGAAGAATCCTTTTGTAGAGTGAACCATTGCTCCCTCATTTATTTCCTGTGTCAATATAGATGGTGGGACGATGGTTTTCTTAAGGCTAGGCTTGCCTGTGACCTATATTCCAAGCCCTTGGGACAAACTGCACAGAAGTCCTATACATCTGTCATTGTGCCCTAAGTTATCCCAGCCCTCTCCCACCTCTTTGACATCAGAAGGAAGATACCTTACGGCTCTGTCCTCCCGTGCAGCAACTCTTCACAGTGGCTGTCCCTGAAGCCCCTCTCAAAGCTGAGTTTCAGTGCAGACCCTCATGGTGATGGGGTCTTGAGTTCAGCCATATGCAGATAGAGAATGATCTCTGCCCCTACTTCCTTTTAAGTTGTCAGGGCCAGTTCTTGGGCACCGGGGCAAGAAGGTTAACCCTGAGGCACTCTTGATGCTCCATCCCATCTCTGATGCCCCAGGTAGTGTTGGTGAACACTAGGGTGAGTTCCTTCCCAATGTGTGGAAGATCCTGTGAGGAGTCCTAGTGGTCTAAAGATGGAGCAGCTGTTCTGGGCTCTAAGGCTGTGTTTGTTTCCCATTGGATCAGTTCAACTTGGGAATGAAAAGTGGCCACTGTAGATGGGTGGATGGCTTTATAAGTGGATCACATATTCTGTTCTCTCAGAAACTCAAGTTTCCAGTTCCCTGTTGTTTCACATTTGCTGTATGACTGGGATAAGGCATCTCTCCCAGTGTCAGTGCACATAAGTACCCTGGCTTGGCCTGTCTCTCATGCTGTGGGGTGGACTGAATGGGCTCATGAAAGTAGAATTATTTTGAGATATAAATAGCTCTGTTGCCGTCAATACCAATCCTGCAGTGGGTTTTCCCGGTCCTAGGCCAGGGCAGAGGCAGTGGGCCAGTCTGCTGCACTGCACAGCATTTGGGCAGTTTAGATTATAAACTACTTTTGCCTGAATTATTTGAAATGTCCTCATTTCTCCAGATTGTCATCCAGACAGACATTAATTATCTCATTCCAAAGCAAAGGGGGACAGGAATGAGAATGGAAGAGATGGGAACATGGGCAGAATGTGTAAAATGTAATCAACTGTCCCTAACAGACTTGAATAGGGAAGGGCAAGACTTCTATGTCTTTGTAAGAATTAAAGAAGACCCCAAATTTTTATTTTCATGCTCTACACATACTCCCCGCCCTTCTTTTTCCTCTGCCTCCTCCTTCCTCATGAAGAAATGCAACATTCCAAG
Source organism: Loris lydekkerianus (assembly GCA_963574355.1). NCBI lineage: Eukaryota > Metazoa > Chordata > Mammalia > Primates > Lorisidae > Loris > Loris lydekkerianus. The sequence continues at coordinate 87,639 of CAUYPK010170534.1, forward strand.
AATGGTGTCTGTACAAAAGGGAAAAAATGCAAAGGTGAAAAAAAACATTTAGGAGAAGAACTAAGATGAATGTGGAAGGAATCACATCTTTTAATAAAAATTCATATTCTTTTATTTTTAGTGTTAAATGACAAGATGGTACAACCTTTATTCTTTTCCAAAATTAAAGCAAAGGGCACAGAATCTATAGTCAACTGTTCCGGCCTTTTGGGAGTGGGTCTAGCCGTACTTGTGATGTCAGTGGTACGTGACCCTCTGCCTAGCCTCTGCCGAAGGCTTGCCCCTGCCCATGTACATAGCTCATTATTTTCTGTGGGCAGGCCCAGCACTTTCCGTCAATGTTGTACTGTATGTGACGAGTTGCGTTGGTCTCTGCATTTTTCTGCAGAAGAGGAGTAACCGCTCCAGGTACCTTGACCTTTGTACAGCCCAGAGGCCAACACTGTGGGTGTGTGACTCTTTAGCAAAAAAAACAAAACAAAACAAAAAAACCCCATGTGGTGGTGATGTGTGTATATATATAAGGCTATATTGGGAAGATTTCTAAATAAAAGTTTTACAAAGGGGCCTGATCTCTGTGCTTACATTTTGTATGTTAGGCCTGAGACTTGGGACATTAAAAGGAAAGGCATGGCAGGAACTTGTCTGCCCTGAAGTCGGGGAGCCTCAGGGACTCAGCTATTTCTTAGTCCACCCCCACCCCAAGGGCAGGACCCGTGGGCCAGGGAGGGATAGAAGTTACCCCCACAGGGTTTCCATTCATTTTCCTCTGCTAGACCTCGCAGAGGGGGCCTCTGTCCTAAGCAGCGTGCACCCATGCTTTTAGTTTGGGGCAGCCCTGGTGGGTATCTCTCTTCCTGTTGGGATCGGCTCCCCTGGCTGGGCAGTTGCATGCGTCATAGTTTCCCTGATTACTCAAAGCAGGCTACAGCTCCACGCCTAGCTCTTGAGGACTGGGGGCTCAGGGGAGGATGACAGCTTTGGAGACCTATAATCCCAGAACTCTGGGAGGCCAAGGCAGGTGGATCGCGTGAGCTCAGGAGTTTGAGACCAGCTTAAGCAAAAGTGAGACCCTATCTTTTTTTTTTGAAGACAGTCTCACTTTGTCACCCTCGATAGAGTGATATGATGTCAAAGCTCACAGCAACCTCAAACTCTGGCTCAAGCAATGCGTGACCCTGTCTTGATTTAAAAAAACAAACAAACAAACAAAAACTAGCTGGGCATTGTGGTGGGCACCTGTAGTCCCAGCTACTTAGGAGGCTGAGGCAAGAGGATTGCTTGAGCCCAAGAGTTTGAGGTTGCTATGAGCTGTGACGCTACAGCACTCTACCCAGGGCACAAAGTAAAACTCTTTCTCAAAAAAAAAAAAAAAAAAAGAATGGAGGCCCTGGCCTAGGTGCCCTGTCACCTGGGAGAGCTTCCCTGGAGGCTCCAGAATGGGAATATGGTTCAGAAGCAGGGACTCCACATCTGGGAAAGGCTACTCCATATGAGCCTGTGAACTGTTTGGAAGACTTCAGTTGGTTAGGCAGATACTTCTAATGAAGTTTGTTTCTTTTCTCCCATTCCCTCTCCTCTCCTCTCCATTTTCCCCTTCTTATTTAGCAAATATTTATTTTATTTTTATATTTTTAGCAAATATTTATTGAGTACTTTCTATGGGCCAAATATTGTTCTAGGTATCAATGCAGCATTGAACAAAATAAAGCTCCCTGTTCTAGTAAAGCCACGTTCTAGCAGGGGAGTCAAGTAAGCACACAGACACACAAAACTATTAATAAGCATGTCTATTGCATTGTAAAGTATAAAGTCATTAGTATTAAGGGAAAAAAAGCTGTGCCAAGAAGAGAATTCAAGGACCTCACAGATAACCTTGGTTCCTTTTCAGTGACCTTGCTTATCCTCATCCTGCTAGGCTCTAACTTGGCTATCCCTGTCCTCATGGCACTAACAGCCATAGCTCCGAGGGCAAAGGGCTTGGGGATTTGGGGGAAGACTCCAAGCATGCTTCTCTTGACAAACAGGGCTTGGGGATTTGGGGAAAGACCCCAAGCATGCTTCTCTTGGCCCAGGGCAATGAAGCTCCTGGGTAGATAAGATAGTGAGATTTAGTTTTAGGTAAGCTGGCTATGGGTCATTGTGGTGGCCGTGGCAGGGCCCTGGACCCAAGGCGTGGCCTGTGCACACAGGCTAGAGCAGCACGAGGAAGGGCTTGAGAGAGAAACTGAGACATAGCTGCCAGAGAGGTGGAAGAAAAATGGAGAGTGTGGTGTTTCTAAGACTAAAGCAGAAGAGCATTTGAGATGAACTGGTTAGCCAAGCCCAGTGCAGCTGAGCAGTTGAGCAAGAAAAGGCCTGACAGTGTTGACTGGGTTTAGCAGCAGCATGGAGGTCACCAATGCCCTGGGTGAGGGCAGCATCCAGACTGTGTGGACTGAAGAATGGGTGGAAGGAAGCACCATGTCTCCAGAAGGACTTATTTTTTCTTTTCTTTTCTTTTTTTTAAACCAGTAGAGTATATTTAATACATAGTGATGATTTAGCATTTACTATTAATTAGCTGAATGTCTTTCTGAGACCCTTGCAAGAGTGTATCAGAAAAACACTGGAGTGTCTAATCAGCACCATTTATAGATTCAAAATATTTTTTTCAGGACATTATTCTTCAAAGTATATCATTTTTTTTCTTATTCAAAAACAATGTCTTTTTTTATTATTAAATCATAGCTGTGTACATTAATGCAATCATGGGGCACCATATACTGGTTTTATAGACCGTTTTGACACATTTTCATCACACTGTTTAATATTTTCTTAGTTGTTGTGTTAAGACATTTATATTCTACATTTATTAAATTTCACATGTACCCTTGTAAGATGCACTGCAGGTGTAATCCCACCAATCACCCTCCCTCGGCCCATCCTCCCCCCTCCCTCCCCTCCCTCTCCTCCTTCCCCCAATTCTTAGGTTATAACTGGGTTGTAGCTTTCATGTGAAAACCATAAATTAGTTTCATAGTAGGCTGAGTACATTGGATACTTTTTCTTTCATTCTTGAGATACTTTACTAAGAAGAATATGTTCCAGCTCCATCCATATAAACATGAAAGAGGTAAAGTCTCCATCTTTCTTTAAGGCTGCATAATATTCATGGTGTACATATACCACAATTTATTAATCCGTTCGTGGATTTGGGATTACACCTTGGGCTTTGGGATTACACCTGCGGTGCATCTTACAAGGGTACATGTGAAACTTAGTAAATGTAGAATATAATTGTCTTAATACAATAACTAAGAAAATGCCAGGAAGGCTATGTTAACCAGTGTAATGAAAATGTGTCAAACTGTTTATAAAACTAGTGCATGGTGCCCCATTATCGCATTAATGTACACAGCTATGATTTAATATTAATAAAAAAAAAAAATAAAATGAGCACTGTATTGGGAAGCCAGGTCTCTGCTCTGATTCTCATCCCTGTCACTTGATTTTCTTAGAAAGGCATCATAGATATATCACTTCCTAGCTATCAAAATTTTGGGTTCTTCATTTCTAAAATTAGAAAGTTTATCTCAACACCAGTTCTGACACTTCCTTCTGGCCCTGGTACTCAGAAATAAGTAAGAACACCTGGGAGATGACTCTTGAAAGGCACGGAGCAGAATGATGAGATTAAATGCATTTCTTTAAGAAGTAGTTTTGAATTGTTTAACCCTAGTTTTGGTATCTAGTTTTAAATCTTAGTTTCCATGTTGCAGAATTAAGAGTGAGGGAATCAGGAGTGTTTCCAGTATTCACTAGTGGGGGTTACACATAGTACAGATTAAAGGTGATGATTGCTGACATCCAGGATTCATGAGCAAATTTCCAGAGGAATGCAAAGCCCCTATAACCTGCCAGTTGCTGAAAGGCAGATAAGTAAGAGCTGCACTACAAGCCTCAGTTACAAACAATGAGCACAATGGGTGCACAATCAATGTTGAAGAGATATTACAGTGAGACCTTCTCAGGCACCCTCATGCACTTACATAGAAGCAAGAATGAGAATAATTACACATGAGAACAAATGGCTACTTTACCTGGCTGAGACAAAAGTGGTGTGTAAGGGACTTTCGGTTCTATTGCACTCATTGGTGGAGGTAGCAAAGGGTTAGCAAAGCTGCGGAGTGGATGAGTTGGTCGGACACAGGCGGTGGGGATGGTTCTGCTTGGTGCCTCCTCACTGCTGGGATGCTCTGGTTGAGATGGGGGCAACATGGGTGGTTGTTGGGTGGTCGGCCCCTCACTCACAGCTGCAGTGGAGACAAGAAAAACAATTCACCTGACAGGTCCCCGGATCAGTTCAGAGAGGTGTAACAGGGTCTGACCAATATCTTCCCCACATTATGAACATTCTCATCCCTTGACCCTCAGACTTTTATGGGATATGATAGCATTTCACCTTCAAACAACAGAATGGATCCCACAGGATGGGGATTTATCACTGAGATGGAGTAGTAAAATATAGCCAGCATCAACAGTATTGCCTGAACTGCCTGGTCCTTCTAATCATAAGTGATGAAGCGAGGAAAAAGAGTTATTTCTCCTTCTATAAGTAGAGCTGTCAGTGAAATTCAATGTACCAAACACTGTTACAGCTGCCTCGTAATCTACCAGCCAATATGCCAATTTTTCTATGATTTAAACATGCCATGTCAACTGTCAAGCAAATCAGAGTTACAGGGTGCTCGAAGGCATTGCTAATAAAATGATGCAAACAATAACCACTATCATTATCTTCCATAACAAAATAGAGGCACATCTAGCGAAAAAGTTCCATGAATGATGACTTCACTCGAACAAGTTGCCTGAATGCAGAATTGTAATTCTTTCTCTTCGGCAGTAAGCCTTGTAATTTTCAGGCAGATTACTATAGTTGAATAGATTCTGCATCGGCCTTTTGACAGCCACCGGGCATTCGGACAGCTCTGAATATGGAAATATTCCTTTTATTTTTTTCTCAGAGAACACAGTTGAGTCATACTAACATATTTTCAGGGAAGTTTTTCTTAGTAAGGATTGTGATTCGATTTCATAGATTTACATTCAAGGTCAACAGGGCTATGTTAACCTGCAAATGAAAAGAGCTATGCGTAGTACATAAAAGTATTAACACAATAAAATTATTTCTGATGACTTCTCTCTGAAGAATATTTTGTTGGATAAATTGGAAAGCAGCACTGGAAGATGGTATATTACTTTTGTAAGAGAATTTTTAACCAGGAAATATTTCAAGATAATTAGTGAGATAATTTTGAAATAATTCTCTGGGAGGCTTGAGGAGGTCAACAAGGGCAGAGGAGATAGAAAGAAAATCTGATAACGTTGAAGGGAGTAGAGATCAAAGATACAAAAGATCAAGGCATAATTTTAAAGCTCTGCAGAAGTGAAAGGTGCCTTTTGGAGAATCTTTCTTCATTCTTCCATATTCAGAAGAGGTCCACTGGGTCAATGAACAACCGCCTCCAGGCTTATGCCGCTTAAGCACATGGGTGAAAAGATAAGGTTTTAACTCAGGACAGGGTATAGTCACAGAGCAACCAGCCAAAAAGTAGGCAGAGGCTTGATAAAAGATATTTTTGAACACTGGAGACTTAGTCAAGACAGTAAACTGGGAGAATCCTAAGTGCAAGAGGACTTTGAACAGTAGTGCCTTACCTCCAGGCTAAGAAGTCCTATCAAAGAAGAAAAGAAGGGTAAATAAGGCAGCATCTCAAGGGTAAGGTGTGGGGCTGCAAGGAAATCATCAGACAAGTCCTTGGTGATGCTGGTTCTCAGATAAGGGTCCACAGGATGGGGGCGTCAAATAGGGTTATAAGGAGCTAAATGGCTTGGAAAACTGCAAAGGGGAGAGCAGCACTTGTGTGTTTGGAGTCAGAGCTGTGTCCTGTGTTCCTTGAGAGCCTGGTTTTATGGACAAAGAAAATTATACAGGTTTTACTTTGGACTCATTTTTAACTTGAAGAAAATGGCTGGTGAGTCCAAACAAAGGCTTAACGCCTCAGCCAATACCTGAGCTTGGGCATTTTGGGGAGTCCCGCATGCATTCTCTGTTCACGTGAAAAGATCTGCTCCAAGAAGGGTCTCCTCACTCACACTTCTTTCAAGCCACAGGCCTCAGAGGACACATATAAAGTGATAGGACTGCAGGGACTTCACAGAAGGGAAACAGGCTCCTTCTGAACAGTGCTCTAGGTGTGATCTCTGGGATGGAGAAAATTATTTACCACAAGGGTTTTATAACCTTATGGGAAGAATGCTTGAGAAACTTAAAATGTTTGGGCTCCCCTTGACAGATGGTCTCTCCGTTTCTCTTGAGTTGTGTGTCTCATTGTGAGGTTCTTTTATGACCAGTGAGCTGGTTTTCACTACAGTGTACATCTCATCACATTAAAATATCCATCCAGTGAAAGAAATATCATAGTATTCCTTAAAAATCTGCCTTCCATTCTCTTGATTAAAGGTAAATTGCAATTAATCCACATCCAAGTTTAAAAGCTGCTTCAGCAAGTAAAGGAACAATCATCTGTTTGTGAAGCACGTGTGTTACTCCCCTTACTGTGTTCCTTCTTCCCATCACTGTCTTTTCTATTTATTTTCTATATCTTCAAAATAAAAGAAATCTATGTCAAAGTATTATTATGATCACACATTTAATAAAATTCAGGTGTGTTTTTTTGGCCTTTGAAATTCAATCTATTTTGATCAAAATTCCATATTTCACGTGAATTCTGATGATGTCCCTGAATTTTTACTGCGTCCATTCTCCATCCTCCCTGCTCTTACTGGCATTGTTTCTCATTAGCATCTTTAGAAACAAATTCGTCAGCATTCCCAATGCTCCCTCCCCAGGATTTCAGCAGGCTACACCAATCCCCACTGCAAACAGCTTGATGTGACTCTCCTTGACTTAGAGGGAAGTAATGGTGGCTTGACCCAGCTGGGCCAGCTCTTCAGTAAAATCCATTCTTAAGACCACACTGGTGAAAAGGCAAGTGCTCAGAGCACTAGATGGGAGTGGGAGGGCCCAGCCTCAGGACTGAATGTATCATAAACCCATAAGGGACTGTTTTTGTTGCATTCAAAATGAATACAACTGGGCAGGGATAGAATTTCTATAGATAATTTATAATCTTATATTTTAAGTGGAGCACAATAAATGCTTTTCAGAACTCACTGACATTTACAGCAAAACCCCTTAAACAAACACAATAGCAACTGCTCCACCAGAGAAATGTTCTCATTTCAGATGAGCTCCTGTGGCCAGTTCAGGAACCAGCTTCAGGACACCGATGTGAAACCAACTGGCTCCATGACATGACATGTAACTGTCCTAAGGGCTCTCAAAGCAAAGAAAAGCTCCCTTCACCTGCGAAGCACAGCTTCCTGCAATTCAGAGTGTGGAGAGAGAATCAAGATATGTGCTGGCAAGGCACTGGTTTTCAAACGATGAAATAGTCAGAATTCATTGCACAAATAGCGGACAATTACACGGCAGAGTCAAGTCTCAAGGCACTTTATAACAATTAATGTCGACATACATAAATAATTGCTATAGGATAACTGGCAAAAATATTGCAAAAATGGAAATGAGGATCTTTTTTCTATCGAAAACTATAATATCTGATAGACATATAGCACACCAAGAACTCCAAGCAAAGACTTAGAGACATGAATATCTGCAGGAGTCCAATTTACTCATTCATCTCGGAAGAACAGCATCGTGCAACCTTCCTGAGTTCCTCATAGACTGAATGTTTGAAAAGACCTTAGAGCATCATCCATGGACACCACTAACTACTTATTTTATCTAGGTCAATTTCCATCTGTTAATTTCTAATGTGGGGAAAAACTGGGGCAGAAAAATAGCATAGAAAAAGTTGACCACAGTTCCCACTCACTAAGACAACATCAGAATGGAAAGGAATAGGGGATCTTGCTTACCTTTCTCCTCTACCACCTGCCTGATTCAAAGATAAGGAATTGGGGGCACCAATGTTGCAATGATGTGTAAACTATATTTATTGAAGTTTTATTATTTTTTTTTTTTAGCTTGCCCCAAACATTTATTAAATAAAATATAAAGACAGACTGTAGATTCTGAGTTTCAGACAATTCACTAGGGATGTCACCCAATTTCTTGCTCAGTTAAGGATGGATAAAGTTCAGTGGTAGAATAAAGAAGAAGAAAAAAGCCATGCGCAGTGGCTCACACCTGTAATCCCAGCACTCTTGGAGGCCAAGGCAGATGGATTGCCTGAGCTCCCGAGTTTGAGACCAGCCTGAGCCACAGCAAGACCTCACCTCTAAAAATAGCCAGGCATTGTGGCAGGCACCTGTAGTCCCAGCTACTCAAGAGGCCAAGGCAAGAGAATTGCTTTAGCCCAAGAGTTTGAGGTTGCTGCAAGCTGTGATGCCATGGCACTCTACCAAGGATGACAAATTGAGACTTTGTCTCAAAAAAAATGAAGACAGAAAAAATGAACAAATGCTATTTTTTTTTAAATTGAGAATTTAGTACCTACTATGCACTAAAGTGTTCCGAGCACTTTGTTTTGACTCATTTCATTCTTACAACAATCCTATGGAGTAGATACCATTATTATGCCCATTTTATAGGTGAAGAAACTGAATAATAAGGTCACATAGCTGATCCTGAGAAGACAGCTCAGAACTGTTTATTGAAGTTTTTATACAATATTGCTGAATAGAACATCTCATCTGCCTACTGAGGCTAAGAGCAGAACTGCAGTTACTTAGTAGGAAGAGGAAATATTTGTCCCTCACAACTATGTAAACCTTTGTGTCACCATATGTATATAATGGGAGTGCAGTTATGGTCAGAGAAAAGCTTTATTTGTGCCTTTGGAGAGCAGCAGACCTTTGGGGAAGGTGTTTAGTAATTTACTTCTTACAAAACTCAAAGGTCTTTCAGATAACTTTGAAGGAAAAAGAACTTCCACACTTGGTAAGTTAACTTTTTCTCTACGTGTGCCTTTATCCATTTCTCAAGGTGGCTAATAAGACATCTCTACTCAGAGTCATGAAATGTTTTCTGCTTGAGAGGGAACAGGGATGGTTAGTGTTCTCTAAAGCATTTAGAAACCGATACCAAAGGGCTGTGAGTTAACTGCTCCTGACAGTGATTTAGAGAATATTTGGTTTCCTAGAAAAGAGAGTGCTTATTTATTTTTTTTCTTTTCTAAACAATCACTTGGAACCCACTTTAGATCCTATGCTTTCAGCACTGCATGTACTGTTGTTCAAAATATACCTGATGAGTGAATCAATATTATAAACATGTAAAAATATTGGCCAGGAGTAGAATGTCCATTGCCTTGGGTTTTTAGATAAAGTTTAAAAATTACTAAGCACTTTGGCAAAAGTCTTTTATTTATATAACTTTACACAATAGTCCTATATTTTATATTTATATTATTTAACACTTATTACCTTACTTGAAAATTTTGACTTTAAAAATTCATCAAAACCAAAAAAAATCTATATAAGAGACTGAATGTTGTAAATTGATTAATTGTTAGTAGATCTTACTTTTTAGAGGCATTTGCGGTACACAGTAAAATTGAACAGAAAGTACAGAGCTGTCCCATATGTCCTCTGCCTTCACATACCCACAACCTCTCTACTGTTAACATCACGCACCCGAGTTGTGCACAAGAGTAAATATCTATTAACCATAGATAAACACAAAATTTATACTAGCCAATATTTTATTCATTTTCATTAAAATTTAACTTTTAGATTCACTCGGGGGGGGAGGGGAGAGTGAATGAGACGTTGGACTTCAATGAATACATTTTCAGACAAGGACTATGACTTTAATAAAGGATAAGAAATGAGGAACACATCATGAAGAACAATAGTTAATTACTAATAAAAAAAGTAGTAAACTTTTTTGACTTGTATCACTCATGCAAGAGAGATCAGATAAAAGTCATTCTACACACACTAAACTAAAACCCCAAACATTTTTTATTTTATTTTATTTTATTTTTTTAGGGAGAATTTGATTTGTCAAGTGAAGAAGATACTTGTGAGTTCTGAATTCTCTGACTGGACTCACATTTCTAGTTGTCTGGGGATTCAAAAATTTTGGGTTCTTAGACTTCCCACAGTTTTTCTATCTAATTCCCTTCAGTGTGGTTTGGGAGACTATTTTTCCTTGAGTTTTTTGCACCCAACTCTATTCTGCAGATATCATGTGCCATAAGAAAAGGGAAAACAAATCTAACTCTCTCAGCAGATCTTTGATGCCTTTTAATTCTAACCTTGCTACATCTAGACGATTTATGATTTCTTAGAGCTGTCCCTGTTGGGTTGGAAAAATATACCTTACCTCACAAATATATTTTATTGCTGTTACCATCATATCTATTATGAAACATCCTATCTCACATGAGCTGCTGAGTCACCTGTTCCTAACTAAGAGATGAAAGCCCAAAATCAATTTTAAAATATGTGTTCAAAGGAAAAAAATAGAGTCAATTGGCACAGGAGAAATAACCAGGGTATGAACAATAGCTCAAAAGGCTCTTTGCATTTCCACTTTTCCTCAAATAAATGATATACTACTCTGAAAAAATTCTTCCCCAATAATTAAATTTTTTTTTTGCAGTTTTATTTATTTATTTATTTATTTTTTGTCTGGGGCTGCGTTTGAACCCGCCACCTCCGGCATATGGGGCTGGTGCCCTAGTCCTTTGAGCCACAGGCACCGCCCTCCAATAATTCATTTTTAAAGCTAAAAAAATATCACTTAACCAATTAAAGAAATATAAAGCATCCATCTTAGTACCGGTTCATCAAGAATCAATAAGACATAACCAAGAGACACTAAATAGAAATAGGTTGGAAGATATCCCTTGCCCAACTTCCTAGTTAACAGGAGACATTAGTATCAAGCATCCACCACATCACTGTTTTATGAAACCATTTATCTTTTGTTTTCCCTCCACTTTTCTCCCATGTTATCAATAGAAAGAATCCTAGGGAAATAGACAAAACCATACGAGCTAGGATCTAATCCACTATTTTGGAAAACTGAATTCTGGTATTAAGATCATAGGCAAATCAATGTTTTTATGGGATAAAAAAGTCAAAATGCTATACACATTTGACAAAGCATCCTTGCTATTATTCATTTGTTCTTATTGAAAAGAAAGGAAAATGCATACATTGACTTCTTCCTGCTCCGAAACCTCGGTCCACTGACAGTGTTGGGAATGGCACAGGCCGGAGAGTGAACTGCGGGTGGGGGTATCCACAGGTGGGAGATGGGAGGATCCCTGGGTACTGGGCACTTTCTAGGGTTGGCACAGGGATGGCGCTCACGACAGCTGCAAAAGAAAGAGATTAATTTAATTTTTGTTTTTTGAGTCTTAGTTATCCACCTAACAAGCACAAAGGAAATGGCTAAATATTTGGATACTTAAACTCATGCACACTTTTTGTGGACCTGGCAGCTTCCCTTACCTCGTTGCACCAACCTCCCTTTTTGCTTCAGAAATACAGCTCTCTCCCCAAGCATCTTACTAGGGAATATTTGCCTGCATTTTAAAACTTTCCAGGGTTCCAAACAAAGAAACTATCAAGTTCCCATAAATTCACCTAACATTTCATAATTTTATTTTTATTTTACTCTATTTTAGCCTTGGTCTTATTGTTTCTTCTAAGGATGAACAATGGCAATAGAAATGCTAGGTTGTTCATACGTCAGATATACTGCAGGGCAAGTTGGAAAAGTGTTGGTAATTTTCCATTAACTCTGTAAAAGAACGTATTTCTGATGAGGCATAGTCTGGAGAGAAAGAAGCAAGGTGTGATCTCAAAGTCATACTTAGGATTTATCTTTCAATAGAAAACACCCTTGAATAGCCACAGCATTTCCAAGTAAGTGACACATTATTTTAAATGTAACCAAATGTTTTTTTGGGGAATATCAATTTTTTTTTTTTTAGTTACATGGCTTATAGCTACAGATATAAAATTAGACAATATCTTCTAGGTTTAGACAAATTGTTTAATTCTACTACTCAACAGCTATTCAATTATGTCACATTATGAAATATTTATTTCAATTTCAATCAATATCCAACTTATAAAATGTTTAGTTTATTTCTTATCACCAAAAGCCAAAATTTAGGGCAGCTAATAGAATTATCAGTGTTAGCAGTATATTTCTATCCATAAAATTAATGAAGTTATTTGTTATATATGTGATTTTTTAGTTACACCATAATGTAAATCACTGGAGGTCAGCATGCACATAAATACCTATACATTCACCAAGGAAAAGCTTTTTTTTAAAAATTATACTCCTTACTTTATAAATAACATTATAATTATAGTTATAAATTATATCACACTGTCATAAATCAATGAGAAACAACATACCAATTTTTTGTCCTTTCTAAATTAAAATTCAGGTTAATTATATTAAATATACAGGGCTTTAAATTTAAAGAGCTGTTCTAGTAAGCTACATTTTAAAATTGCATTCCAGAACTTATTTTTCATTACCTTTATAATATTCCCTGAAATGCATATGGATATGTTTATTTGAATTAAAAAAGAAAATCAGACTTTTCAGGTAAAGAGTTTTGATTGACTGGCATGACAATTAAAGGTGACTATAGTGGCTATTTCCCCATAACCTGATTAAAACTATAAATTATGTAACAAGATAAAAATTTAATCAAGAGATTGCTTTAGTAAAGGTACATTATATGTGACATTAATTTTTTTCTAATCCTGTCTTTATTTTTATTATTTTCCAGGAAATAATTGCTGGGTTTTATTGAATTTTTGTTCTATCACAATTTTTCTTTCTTTGGAAATTATGATATGAATAGAATTTTTACAATAAATTTCTTTGCACATATTTGAGGTTTTCAATGTGATATTATGAGATACACATAGCTATAGATAGTACAATGGTTACTATGGTGAAGAAAATGAACATAACTATCATTTCACATAGTTACTTTTTCTTGTGACAAGGGCAACTAAAACTACTTATTTAGCAAAAATCCCAAATATAATACAATTTTATTTACTTTAGTCCCCGCGATGTATTGTAGGTCTCCAGACTTGTTCATCCTACAGGTCTGCTATTTGGTGTCCTCGGACCTACATTCCTCCATTTCCTTTTTCCCTGCCACCCCTCTGTTTCATTCTCTCTGTGCATCTGAGCTTACAGCATGTATGTATACATAAAAAAATATATATGTACACACATCTATTCTATATGTATGTGTGGTTGTTAAAATGTTCATACTATTCAGAGAAACATATAGCTTTAATGTAATCTCTATAAAAATTACAATGGCATTCTCACAGCAATGGAAAAAAAAAAACTCTAAAATTAATACAGAACTACACACACACACACAAAACTAAACAGCCAAAGCAATACTGAGAAAGAAAAACAAAAGTTAGAGGCATCATATTTCTGGTTTAAAAACTATATTACAAAGCCATTGTAATTAAAACAGTGTGGTATTGGCATAAAAACAAAAGCAAATACTAGTGGAACAGAATGAAGAGCCCAGATATCAATCCAAAGGTGTATGGATGCCCAATTTCTGACAAGAGCTTCAAAAGGACACTATGGAGAATGGCTGATTTCCTTAATCAATGGTACTTGGAAATCTAGATTTCTACATGAAAATATGGAATTTTGGGCTCTTACCTTTCACTATACACAAAAACTAACTCAAATGAATAAAAGACCTATGTGTAAGGGTGAGAATGTAATTCCTGGAAGAGAACATAAGGGAAAAGCTCCTCAACATGGCCATGGTTCTTCTGGATGTCACACCATAAACTCAGGGCACAAAACCAAAAACACATACATGGGACTGTTTCTAACTAAACAGCTTCTGTGCAGAAAACAATGAACAAAATGAAAAGCTAATTTAATCCAATGTATTGTTATTTTGTAGGTCTGTTTTATAATTATTAATACTTGATAAATTTTGATACAGTTTTTGTTTGTGTACCTTCTAGAAAATAAGAAATTAAGTAATTTAAATAAGTAAAAAAATACTTTTCCAAATCAGGTAATTTCTAAAACTTTTCCTACAGCATAACTGAAGGAGAGCCTCATCTAGTTGTTAAGTGAAAAATTATTAAAAATAACTTTGAATGAAAGGTCACAGCATGATTTTGGCATATAAGTAATGCAATTAATATACAAAAAAATCCTTGTTCATTTCCTTGTTATAAAACGCCAATAAAATATTATCTTACAAACAATTGTATAAAAACTCTAATTATAATGTTAACTAAATCTGAAGAAAGAAAATTAACAGTGGAGGATTGATGTTTATAAGATATAAAAACATAAAAATATGGTTTATAAAAAGTTTATACTGCAAAGATACTAGATAAATTATTCATAAAAGACCTTCATAAAATAGATTATATTTGTATGTTATTCTGTGGGGAAAATGAATTATAGATACTATCAAAGGAAAATGAGTGATGTAAACTTCTCTCTATTAGAAAGCAGCTTTTTGGATGGGTGTGGGGCCTCACAACTGTAATCCCAGCACTCTGGGAGACTAAGGCGAGTGGATTTCTTGAATTCAGGAGTTCAAGACCATCCTGAGCAAGAGTGTGATTCTGTCTGAAAAATAAAAACTGCTGGGCATTTTTTTTAAAAAAACAAATGAAAACTAGTTATGACAGGGGCCTATAGTCCCAACTACTTAGAGGCTGAGGCAAGAGGATCACTTGAACCTAGGAGTTTGAGGTTGCTGTGAGCTAGCCTAGGGCAACAGAGTGATACTTTGTCTTGAAAACAAAACAAAAACTTCCCCATGTATTTTCTTTTTAAGTACAATGTTGTATATCAAATCACTATGATATACTTTTGGATTTATTTGAAAGAATAGTAAAACCAGAAAAAAAATCTCATTTTTCACAAACATTTAACTTTAAAAGCTACTTCAAATGTTAAATTTAAAATGTATAAAGGAATACATAGTTTTTCTAAATTATTTTAAGGAAGACTTGAATGAAAATTTGAGAATAAATTATAACATAATACCTCAATAAAGATATTTTGTAAACAGTAAATTATGGATAAACAAACAAATGAAGACTCAAAGAAAAAAAAAAGAAAGAAAGAAAAAATTAGAAAATATCAGAGCTTCAAACCAAATACCCACAAAACTAGAAAACAAATAGAAAGAGGTTAAAATTGTATTATCTTTGTGTTTTTCTTAGTGCAGTGATAAAGACACTTCATATTTTTCAAGTGAGTTAATAAGAAAGATTTTCTAGAAGTAATATTTAGAAATCTGTCATTTTAACACACTGGAGACTTTTTAAGTAGTTTGATATTATTTAGTCTCATGGGGCACATAGTAACTATCATAATAATGATAGACTTGAATACATTTGAAAAAAGGAGCCATATAATAGTGTAAACTGTTTTTATACAACTCAAATTTTCAGACTCCAAAGTTGTCCATTGAATTATTTCACCATTTTCCTGATCAAATGGGATCAATATCCAGCCATTAGTGGTGATTGCTAGGTTGCAAAGCATTCCCTGTAGTGACAACTTTTACTCATAAATGGGACAATGATAATCTCCTTCAGATATAGATTGCATTCACTCCACAAATTGTGCATACTATATTTCCTTATCGGCATTATTATTCAGGGTGGCCATAAAGTTTGTGTGCAATATTATTCTATTACAAGCAATAATACAATTAACCAATGTTTTGCAATACATCAGAAGAGAGTTTCATATGTATTTTTTCGTACAGAGCCCAAATGTGGATAGAGCAACGTGAAACATTTGGTAAGCTGCAGAATCCCTAAGTTAGAGAACTAAGAAAAATCAAAAAGCTAAATTTACATTATATTCCAGTCCCAAATCTTTCATCATTGAAGAAAAATTTTACTCTCTAGTAATTTTGCATTTTGGCTACTGAACTGATTATATTTGCAAATACTAAAAGTTCATTAAAAAATAATAAATCTACAAATTGTGTCTGCATCTCAAGAATGATCTTTTTATTTCCTGACATGAAACAGAGTAGTCCATATCCCAAAGCTTTGGTCTTAAAATATTGTGATCCATGATTCATTTCTGAAAGGGCAAAGAATTCTACATCTACTTATAACAAAAATAATCTACTAAGAAAGTAAAATAAAATACTATGTATTAAAATATCTTTTCATATTTCCCCTTAGATGTCAGTTTGGAAACACACACACACACACACACACAAGAATGCACACATGTGCACACACACAGACACCCAGACACAAATACTTCTACTCACAGCATTCCCTGCACTGCTATGTTTATGTAAAACAGCTCAGAGAACAATATTATCAAGTATTTTCAATAAATCTCTGCTCCGTGGCTAAATATGACAAGAAATCTGTTCTAACACAGCTTGCTGACAATTGAATTTATATCTGACACTGACACACAAAGATTTTTCAAGTAGCAATTCCCTCACCAAACAACTCCCTAAACAGGGCACTTTGTTATTTGAAAACTTTTACAACATTCTTTAAAATGTTAGCACTAAATGCCACTTATAGGAAACATAAAGGAAAGATTTCTTTTTTAAAGCTACAAACTTTAAGAAATAAAACCGTCCCTAGGTATTATATTTCTCAATGTGCTACTTAATGGAATTGAGACATTGTTGAGATGGAGAAGGGAATGAATGCGATGTTAAAGATAATGGTATTTTGAAGTGGAAGGGTTTAACTGCAATGACTTGTCCTTCTGCTTCTTTTTACCATCCCTCTCCCACAATGACCTGTATATAATCGGAAATATCTGGAAATTTGGCGTCTATTGCCCTTGATAAATATTCCTATCTTCTTCACCTTTTCATGTATTCTTTGACAACTAAGTGTCACAGAATGACAAAATGTAACCACACATTTCATGAATGATCCCTTTTAGGAAAGCAATAACATTCACAAACACGTGTTTTGTAGGTATTCTTAAGATAGTAGCAAAGAGCCCAAGCCCTGAAGTCAAAATGCTGGGGTGCATTACATAGTTCTGCAATCGCCTAGTGAATAAATGGCATAGCCAGTAGCACGAGGACTCTCAGGGATCCCTACTTGTGGGAGTCACATCCCTGCGGGGCTCCCTTGCATTTTACCAGGATAGAGCTAGTGACCAGTAGAATGTGGCAGACATGATTGTACGTCATGTCCAAGATTTGGTTACAAATAATTGCTTGCTTTCCCTGCGAAAGCGCTCATTCTGGGGGAAGCTAGGTGTCACACGTCTTGAGGAAGGGCCAGATACCCTGTCGCGAGGTCTATGGGGTGAGGAACTGAGGCCTCCGATTCAAGAGATCATGAAGAACTTTGAGACATCTTGAGACTCTAAGCTGGAACCGCCTCGCTAAACTGCTCTTGGATCCTGACATTCAGAAAACGCAGAGAAAGTAAGCAATGGTGCTATGTTGCTACATTTTGGTGGCAAATGCAATAACATGTTGACTTGAGCATACTATTCAAACACTCTATTCCTCAGTTTCCTCACTTGTCAGGGGAATACCAAGTCTGTGATGTGGTTGTGAGGATTAAAGAGGTGACAGGCAGAGAAGTGCCACAGAGTCTGGGGTCGGGAGTCAGTACTCCATAAATGCCAATTATTATTATGAATTATCAGAGCTGCAACAGATCCACCCAACACTACATTGAATGCCACTAACTGGAAATATTGTTTCAAGCATGAGCTTAGATTTGAAAAAAAAAAAAAAAGAAGAACAATACATTAAGATAGAGGCAAATAGATAGATAGTTTTTAATTCAAATTTGAACTTGAGGGACTTATGACCACATAGATTTTTGAGGTTAGAAAGAAAAGATAGTCCCTCAGGGAAGGAAAAAACTGCAATTATTATCATAAAACAAAGTTTGGGTTCAAATTCTGGTTCTGTCATTTGTGAGCGAAGGGAAGTCCCTTAATCTATTGAAGTCCTGTTGGTTCATTTTTAAAGTGGTTTATACATAATTTACAAAATGAAAGAGAATGTGGAGAGACTGGTTCAGCACTTGCTGTCACAGTGGCCATGAAAATGTGCGAAGTCCAAACAGGGTGAACTGTGAACGTGGAACTTTAAGACCACTAGACTTTCCCACAGCCTGCACTCCAACCAGGGCCTCCTCAGCTGAGATCTTCTTAAATGAGATATGTCTACAAAGTCCAGACTATAGTCCAGATTATACAAAGTATAATCGTTGTAAACAACTGGGTGTAAATTTTGACACCATGAGTGTCAGAAAGAAGATGAGGCTGTAGGAAACACAGACTCTGATCTCGGCCCAAAGAATTCCTTTGCGATGAGCTGAAGGCATTAATCACAGTGTTCCTTCCTCAGCAGACCGGAGTGACTTTTCTCGGACATGTAAGGTCGTTTGTCTTAATCATTTGTAAGTTACATCAACCCTCCCTAAACCCTGACTGGGATAGGAAAAGTTTGGAAAAAATAGTGCATTTCATTGTAGATATCTCTAAGATATTAGGAAAGGAACAATTAGGTAACACAAGTCTTTAAAGACAAATAGATCTGTATTTTTTATATTGCTTTAGAAAGCTTGACTAAAAGCTACATTTGTATTCTTTTAATACTCTATTATCTAAAATTCTTTACTTTCACCAATTCTTTGCCAGATCCCTTCATATTTATTCATATATCTCTGAGAAACAAACCATTGCTTGCTTTGTAAAATCCTTCCTAAAAACATAATTCTGTAATCCCTATAGGCACCTATTTGAGCTTTGTTTTTTTTGTTGTTAAATTATAGCTGTGTACATTAATGTGATCGGGGGCACCATACACTGGTTTTATAGACCGTTTGACACATTTTCATCACACCCTATTTGAGCTTAAAAGAATTATCTTGACTATGTCATCACAATTCTACTGATCTGCTGATTTTGCTACTCCAATAGAATTACTAATCAATTAATTTTATTTAAAAAGTCATTTGCATATATAATCACCAAGAAACAATCTCTGTGTTTTCAACTCTCATTCATTCATAATTGTTTTTAAGCATACTTTTATACAAAAGCATTGCATTGCACAAAGCATTGCATAGTGCATCGTGGGGCTATAAAGGCTGCATAAAAAATACTGCATCTTTTAGCAACTCATAGTCCAAGGAGGGATGAAGTGTTATTTAAAAAGCAAAGAATAAAATCTGACCTTAATAATGAAATGATCAAAGTAGCACTTAAAATCACACATTACCATTTCTAGTACAAATTTAAGTGAGCTTTGTACTCTCCACTCCTTGCCACTGTCCCTACAGTTCTGAATAGTTAAAAGATTTGCCTGTTGTTTTTTATGATACTAGAACAGTTGTTTGCACTCACTACTCCAAAGCAAGTTCTTGGTTGTGTGTATCCAAAAGGGCTGGAGGCTAATAGAGTAAATGTCCAGACCCTGAAGCCTGCTGAACTAATTTTAGGATGCTGGCATCTTACATCACATAGGTAAAAGTCAGTCTAGGACTCTGAGTTCTCACTGTGAGAATGTTACGGTTAGAAAAGTTAAGAAATCCCACAAACAGTAGTCATCAGAGGTCCCAAAGCTATCCCAGAACAAAAATGTACAATTATTTTTTGCCTTAAGTTTTTTTTTTTTTATTGGCGGCACCCATGGCTCAGTTGGCAGGGTGTCCATAGCTCAGTTGGCAAGGCGCTGGCCACATACACCAAGGCCGGCGAGTTCAAACCTGGCCTGGGCCAGCTAAAACAACAATAATTGTAACAACAACAACAACAAAAATAGCCGGGTGTTGTGGTGGGCACCTATAGTTCCAGCTATTTGGGAGGCTGAGGCAAGAGAATTGCTTAAGCCCAAGAGCTTGAGGTTGCTGTGAGCTGTGACGCCACGGTACTCTACCAAGGGTGACAGAGTGAGACTGTTTTTTTTTTTTTTTTTTAAGGTTTTTGTTAGACTATTCAGTTTTTTGAGACTTCTTTTTCCTTTAAAGAATAACTTCACAGTACTGTTTTCTCAAATATTTATAGGAAAAAAGGGAAATTCAAAAGGATTCTGCCCAATCTCTCACATAGTACATGACTGGAGTTTTATTACTGATGTGATAGCACAGGTCATCTGCTTCAACCTATATCCATTCTCAGTTCTAATCTTCCCCTCTGCTCCAGCATTTTACACAAGCAGAAAATGGGTTGAAAATGGTTGCATGAATAGCTACATTCCACTTTGTGATATAACTCTAGAAATGTAACATAAATATAAATCTGTCTCTCCAGAAATGGCTCTCAGCCTAAGGAAGTTATTCACTCAAGGTTATACCTCCCTTCCTAGAAATAGCCGGCATCAAAGATTACTTGAATCAGGTTACAGAAGGCCATTCTTCCTTGTTGCAGTTGAGACAACTCTGAAGGCCAATCCCAGCTCATCTGAGGCCTCCACTAAATTGCATCAACAATTCCATTTCTCCCGTGCCCAAATCCTGCATAATACCACCCTTCAGGTATTATTCCCCAAAGCATCTTCCAGCAACTCCCCTATCTTCTAATCTCTCTCTTAGAGTCTGTTTTCTCAGAAAGTCAGGCTATGACCCTTTTATATGCTTTAAAAATTCAAGGAAATTATACCTAGTACTTCTGATTTTTTGTAATTAATTTTATTACAGTAAGAAACTACATTTAAAACAAAGTCATTATAAAAATAGTTGCCCTTCAACACCTTTTTACATAAAAGAGGACTAGATTGGGAAATCCAAATATTTGGGCCCATCTCTTGCCTGTGTTGTCAGCTGGTATGTTTCTCATAAGCATCAGTTTATTAAGCTCTGAAGTATGTTTGGGGGGTAAGAAGTACCATATGCCACATAATGTTTTCAACCAAGAAGTACAATCTTAGACAAATAAGCAGATTTTTGCCTTTCCAGAAAATGAAGTATATTTTCCCTGTGGGTTTTAAGAATCAAAAACAATTTTAGATAGCCTATCTTTTATCTGCTAATTAACATTTTGTAGAGCATAGTAAGAAATGTCAAGGAAGAAAGAAAATAATAACCTTACAAAAATAACGATTCCTAAATGGAATAGCAAACATCTTTAAACGTGTGGCTAGAAATTTGAGCAACTCTATGGTTTTGGTTTATACAAGACTCAATACCACAGTAAATCTAAATAATTGCAAATATGGCCATTTACCTATCTACTTACTTGGAATGAATTCATAACTCTGCCAAAATATAAATACGCTATTTTGTCAGCATGGTTCTCTAAGGTCTTATCAATCATCAGATACAAAGAGACTATTTTATTTACAGCAAGTTTAGGAATTTATTTTTTGTTTTAAAAATGTGGTTCTACAGTGAAGTAGATTCCTTTTGTTGGATACAGTTTCACTAACACTTGAAGATAGCAAAGAACACAATACAACAAAGTTATTCAAAAGAATCCATATTCCATTGTCTCTCCATTTCTTATTGAAGTTACTAATGGTAGTGCTCAATGATTTTCCAAAGTGAAATGCTCAGTATCCGTCATTCAGGGCAAGAAACAGAACATTATCCCCAGGTGTTGGATTGTCCCTTGTAGTCACTAATGAACTCGCATTAAAGGTAAAGGGCCTCCTGAATTCTAACATATGGATCATTTTGCTAATTTTTGGAATTTACATAAATTGAATCATTACAGATATATTAGGTTTTACATAAATTGAATCAGTACAGATATATTAGGTTTCTGTATTGCAAGATTACATCATTGAGATTCTCTGCATTGTTTTGTGTTGTTTTAGTTGGTTATTATTATTTTTTTTATTGTTGGAGATTCATTGAGGGTATAAGAAACCAGGTTACACTGATGGCATTTGTTAGATAAAGTCCCTCGTACAATTGTGCCTTGCTCCCAAAAGGTGTGTCACATACCAAGACCCCACCCCCTCCCTCCTTCCCTAGTTTGGTTATTTTTATTGTTGCATGGTATTCCATTGTAGAATGAAGATATGATATGAAAAATAGCCCACCATCTGATACTTGCATCTTTTGGTGATCATATTATATACTTCAATTGGTACATACCCAAGAGGTGAATATATCTAAGAATGGAATTGCTGAATAAGAATATCCTTATAAATTTTGAAATTTATAATTTTATAAATTTAAATTTAAAACCATGTACACATATTATCTGATAATTTAAAAAAATAACAAAAATAAGATGCTAACCATTTTATGGGCTCCGTTTATGTAGAGTAAGACACTAGGAACAAGAGAAGGTTTGCAGGGCGGCACCTGTGGCTCAGTGAGTAGGGCGCTGGCCCCATATACCAAGGGTGGTGAGTTCGAACCTGGCCCCAGCCAAACTTCAACAAAAAATAGCTGGGTGTTGTGGAGGGTGCCTATAGTCCCAGATACACAGGAGGCTGAGGCAAGAGAATTGCCTAAGCCCAAGAGCTGGAGGTTGCTGTGAGCTGTGATGCCACAGCACTCTATCCAGGGCAACAAAGTGAGACTCTGTCTCTAAAAAAAAAACAAAACAAAAAAAAATAATAAGAAGGTTTTTAATTTTAGGCGTGGAAAAACTCAGAGTTTCAGGTAACAATATGAGGCAGCCCAGGACAGTGGATAGAGCAAACACAGCATCAGTTTATTAAGCTCTGAAATTTCAATTCTTAGAACCTCAGTTTCAATGTTTGTAAATTGCGGATGTTCCCTTCAATTTTTTTTTTTTTTTTAAGAAACAAAAAAGGATATAATATGAGGCACATGGCCCTCTTTATTATTGGAAAAGCAGGATTCCATATAGGTAAGGGTTGCCCAGGTGTATCCTGGAGCAAGTTGCTTAAGCTGTCTGAGTCTGAGTCTTGGTTTCCCATGTGTGGAATCATGAAAATCTTACCACATGATAATTTCGCGATGATTCAAATGAAATGATGATTAGCAAGGCATTTAACAAGTGAATGATATTGAAATGTTTTCGGTATTTGTTAGATTCCATTTCTCTTTTTTCTAAATCACATTATTTTCTTTCCTGTTTATGGAAAACAGTTTTAACTGCCCTTTATACATTAGACAAGGTTGTTAAAGGATACTAAATAACTGATAACCCAAAGAGCCCTCAACACTGATGCATTAAAATGACAGGTGCATTCTTATAATGCATTTATTAACTTATTCATTCCTTTGACAGATACTCAGCTAGCACCAATTTTGTGCCAGGTAATAAGCTATACAACATGCATGTATGAGGATGAATTAGATACGTTACATCCTTATCATGAAGTAATTCACAACCTGTTAGAGGAGAGGAGATTTGAACTTGAATGCCTAAGTGCATAAGACAGTCCTATGTGTAAAAAGTGCCACAAAAGTGGCATAAAGAAATGTTAATCAAACATAAAAAAAGGGAGCCATGTTTCTGGACAGAGTAATCAGAAAATAATTCATGAGAGCATCACTGGATTCTCTGGTCTTTGAAAGGTGCATAAAACTTTGTTAAAGTGAGTCATCCCCAAAACAAAGAAATATGTGAAGGGAAAAACAAATGAAAGGCAGACGGGCAATTCGTCTCACTTAGCATGAGCCTAGGGTCTGTTTAAGGGGATTTTGTTTGTTTCATTTAATTTTTTTTTTCTTGGTAGACAATGGAAGCCATTGGAGAAATTTATGGAGTGGAATGCCATTATTTAACTTGTTTTAGGAAGAAATCCTGCAAGCGGGTTATGTAAGAATCTGGAACACGCTGTATACAGGAAGAGTTGTTATGAACCAGTCTTGATGGCTCAGGCGTGGGGTCACAGAGAAGAGACAAGACTACAGAAAATGAAGGGTAGCCAGAGACTGAGAAGAGAGTGTGAGAAAAAAATCAATGGGCTATGGAAACATATTAGTTGAGAAAGATCATATATTGTGCAGAAAAGCCCCACAGATTCTGAAACACAGTGATTGGGAAGGGGAAGGGGGGGGGGGAGGTTTGGGTGGAGGGAGGGCGATGGGTTGGGCCACATCTATGGTGCATATTTTTATCTATAATAATAATAAAATAATAATAATAATGCAAAAAAAAAAAAAAAAAAAAAAAAAACTATTTTGGGGCTTGGCACCCGTAGCTCAAGTGGATAAGGCATCAGCCACATACATCAGAGCTGGTGGGTTCGAATCCAGCCCCCTTCCAAACAACAATGACACCTGTAACCAAAAAATAGCCGGATGTTGTGGCCAGTGCCTGTAATCCCAGCTACTTGGGAGGCTGCGGCAAGAGAATCGTGTGAGCCCAGGAATTGGAGGTTGCTGTGAGCTGTGATGCCACAGCACTCTACCCAGGGTGACAGCTTGAGACTGTCTCAAAAAAAACCCCAAAAAACAGGTGGTGCCTGTGACTCAGTGAGAAGGGCAAAAGATTATTCATTTAAGTGGTAAAGATTCATGAAGAGGAATTTTAAAAAATTGTATATAATTACATTGATTATAATGAAAAGGAAATCTCTGGTTAAAACAAAATTTTCTGGCTCGTCACCTGTAGCTCGAGCAGCTAAGGTGCCAACCACATACACCAGAGCTGTCAGGTTTGAATCCCACCCAGGCCTGCCACACAATGACAACTACAACCAAAAAACAGGTGAGCATTGTGGTGGGCACCTATAGTCCCAGGTACTTGGGAGCCTGAGGCAAGAGAATCAGCTAAGCCAAAGAGCTGGAGGTTGCTGTGAGCTGTGACGCCATGGCACTCTACCCAGGGCGACAGCTCTAGGCACTGTCTCAAAAAAAAAAAAATTTCTGGGTGGCACCTGTGGCTCAAAGGAGTAGGGCACCGGCCCCATATGCTGGAGGTGGTGGGTTCAAACCCAGCCCCAGCCAAAAACTGCAAAAAAGGGCGGCACCTGTGGCTCAGTGGGTAGGGCGTTGGCCCCATATACCGAGGGTGGTGGGTTTAAACCCAGCCCCAGCCAAACTGCCACAAAAAAATAGCCAGGCGTGTGGCGGGCACCTGTAGTCCCAGCTATTCGGGAGGCTGAGGCAAGAGAATCACCTACAACTCAGGAGTTGGAGGTTGCTGTGAGCTGTGATGCCACAGCACTCTACCAAGGGTGACAAAGTGAGACTCTGTCTCTACAAAAAAACAAAAACAAAAAAAAAAAAACTGCAAAAAAAATAAAAGATAAATATATATATGTATTTTTAAACAACAACGTTAAGTGATCAAGGAATACAGCAGTGTCTCAGGTTACAGAATCAACACTCATAAATCTGTAGCCTTTATATATACCAACAATAGTCATGCTGAAAAAACAGTCAAGGATTCTATTCCGTTCACAGTAGTGCCAAAGAGGATGAAATATTTGGGAGTTTACCTAATGAAGGATGTGAAAGATCTCTATAAAGAGAACTATGAAACTCTAAGAAAAGAAATAGCTGAAGATGTTAACAAATGGAAAAACATACCATGCTCATGGCTGGGAAGAATCAACATTGTTAAAATGTCCATACTACCCAAAGCAATATACAACTTAAATGCAATCCCTATTAAAGCTCCAATGTCTTACTTTAAAAATCTCAAAAAAAAAAAAAAAAAAAAAACTTCATTTTATATGGAATCAGAAAAAACCTCGAATAGCCAAGACATTACTCCGAAATAAAAACAAAGCAGGAAGAATCATGCTACCAGACCTCAGACTATACTATGACTCGATAGTGATAAAAACAGCATGGTACTGGCACAAAAACAGAGAGGTAGATGTATGGAACAGAACAGAGAACCAAGATTTCCAGTTTTTATAATAGTATCTCATGCTGGAAAGGTAATGGTGAAGTGGAGCCTCTCCTATGTGGCTGTTAGAAATAGAAAATAATTCATGGGGTTTTGTTTGTTTGTTTGTTTGTTTTTGGAGATAGTCTCATTCTATTAACCAGGCTAGCATGCTGTAGCATCATCATAGCTCACAGCAACCTAAAACTCTTGGGCTCAAGTGATCCTCTTGTCTCAGCCTCCTGAGTAGCTGGGACTACAGGCACCTGCCACAACAGCCAGCTAATTTTTCTGTTTTCAGTAGAGATGGGGTCTTGCTTTCTCTCAGGCTGGTCTCTGATTCCTTAACTCAAGGGATCCTCTACCCTCTGCTTCCCAGAGTGCTAGGATCACAGGCATCAGCCACCATGCCCAGCCTGATTCAATTTTTTTGAAAAAATATTTTAATCAGATAAACTTGCATTCTGATACATGTTCATATATGAGTTCATTTCTGAAAACATATCCTAAGGAAATTATCCAAAAAACAAGAAAAGTCTAGGTACAAAATACGGTCATCAGAAAATTTATTAATATACAAAAAAAATGAGGCCAAATGCCTAATGACAGGGTATTGATAAACAACAAACTATCTCCCTACTAACA
This sequence comes from Loris lydekkerianus, assembly GCA_963574355.1. Classification (NCBI taxonomy): domain Eukaryota; kingdom Metazoa; phylum Chordata; class Mammalia; order Primates; family Lorisidae; genus Loris; species Loris lydekkerianus. The sequence goes on from CAUYPK010170534.1 coordinate 114,088, forward strand.
TGCTAACAAAATGAGACTTAGCAATCAGGAGAGCACACATTCAGATACACATTCCTGTGACTCCAGACCTCAAAATTTCTCCAACACGAATTTCCTTCCCAAACACAAATGTTGCGAAATAATAATCTCCACAAATGTTGAAAAATAACAATCTCCATAAATAAGCAGAGGATTTGTAGTTTATATAACCAATAATTCAAGCACACATGATATAAAAATGATTCAAAGGATAAATGCCCAAATATTACAATATTAATTTTAGAATTACAGGAATGTATTTCTGTCTTTGTTCGCTAATCTATATTTTCTAAATGTTTCTCTAAAACATTATATAATTTTCATAGTTTTTTCATAATTTTTTTTCTTTCTTTTTTTTGAGAGAAAGTCTCAAGCTGTTGCCCTGAGTAGAGTTGTGTAGCATCATAGTTCACAGCAACCTCCAACTCTTGGGCTCAAGTGATCCTCTTGCCTCAGTTTTTCTATTTTTAGTAGACATGGGTCTTGCTTTTCCTCAGGCTTGTCTCAAACTTGTGAGCTCGCCTCAGCCTCCCAGAGTGCTAGGATTACAAATGTGAGCAACCGCGCCTGACCTAATTGTCATTGTTTTAAAGGCTATTAAAAGGAATAACAAAACTTATATACAAGTTATATTTTGCCATTTAAGTGGGTATTAAAAGAAAGTTTTGAGAAGGCTTAACTTGAAACCCAGTATCTTCATCAAACCTAATCTTGAGCACAGCCCACAGATTTCTATTGGAGCATCCTATCCAGTTCCACTTCTTCCGTTGTAGCCAGAAGTCTTAAAAGGCCATTTAATGACTTATTTTTCTGTGTATCAGGATACCTTATCTACATGAAGTTTCAATTTCACCACCACCCTACGTTATTAACTCTATTTAACAAATGAGGACACTGGCTCAAACTTAGTCACACATGGTCACATGGTTAATGTGTGGCAGGGCTGAGATTTGAACCCAGGACAGCCTAATGCCAAATTCTATTTTCTTTCCAGTAGCCTCTTCAAAATATGCCTGTCTGTGTTCCAATTCCTTATTTGAACATCAAGTATTTCTAGTGTATTTTTTTAAGAGATAGGGTCTCATTCTGTCACTCGAGTTGGAGTGCAACGGTGCATTCATACTTTACTGTAACCTCAAACTTCTGGGCTCAAGTGATCCTCCCACCTCACCCTCCAGAGTAGCTAGGACTACAGGCCTGTGCCACTACACTTGGCTAATTTGGGGGGTGGGGTGGGAGGGAGTAGGTAGAGACTTGATTTTGCTATGTAACCCAGGCTAGTCTCAAACTTGTGGCCTCAAGCCATCCTCCCACCTGGGCTTCCCTAAGTGTTAGGGTTACAGGTGTGAGCCACTGTGCTCAGCTGATAAATTAAACAAAGCAATTGAGCTGCTCAGGTAATGTGAAGAAATGGAAATGAGCTAGTCAGGTCATGGTCAAAATAGAAAAGAACGACAGGCCTCTCCCACCTTATCCATCCCTAATCCTTCTTTTCCTTTTCTTTCCTAAAGAAATAAACTCTTAAAAACTAGTCTGCTTTATGACCTTGCCTGTTTCGTTCACTGGTTTATCTCAAGCACCTAAAACCGAGCCTGATATAAAATAGGAATTGATAAATAGTAGATGTATTCATGAGAACATGTGCAAATTCTTTTTACTAGCTAAGTGACTTTTGACAAATCTACAAGCCTCTCAGCTTTTAAAATCTTCATTTCTTATTGTAATTCTGCCAAAGGTTGTGATAAGTTCCAATCCACTCATTCAAAATCTGCTTACTGAGCACCTACTATATGCAAGATATTGTCCTAAGGAATGAGATAATAGAGAACAAAACAGACAAAAATCTGTCATGTAGCTTAGACTTTGGTGAGAAAAGAAAGGTAATAACAATATAGCGTGTGATATGGGGGTAAGTACTTTGGAGACAAAGAGGACAGCTTGTCACTAAGAATCTGAGACAAGGAGGGTAACTGGGGAGGACAGTATTCGAGTAAGGAGCTGAGGGAGAAAGCTATGTAAGCTAGGGAAATTTTTCAGGCAGTGGGGACAGTAGGATGGCAGGACTGTATTTTCAGAGTGGCTGCACTTCAGGGAGTGAATGAGAGGAAAACAGACAATGAGATCTGATCAGTCATGAATTGCGCAAGGCCTTGTAGGCCATGGCAAAGATAGTAGCTTTTATTCTTAGAAAAATGAAAAGCCATTAGAGGGATTTGAGCAGAAGTGAGACACCAGGCGATTTGGGTTTTCATAGGTTCAATATTTCTCAGTTAGGTTGCTGTTTGCGTTTTGGTTGGGCAACTCCTCTTTGTCCCCACCATCAAGTCATGGCAGGTCATGTAGCATCTCAAAACTGGGCACAAGGCCAGGCGTGGTGGCTCACACTTCTAATCCTAGCACTCTGGGAGGCCGAAGCTGGTGAATCACTTGAGCTCAAGAGTTTGAGACCATCCTGAGCAAGAGCAAGACCCCTACCTCTAAAAGTAGCTGGGCATTGTGGCCGGCACCTGTAGTCCCAGCTACCTGGGAGGTTGAGGCAAGAAAATCATTTCAGCCCAGGAGTTTGATGTTGCCGTGAGCTAAGACACCATGGCATTTACTGAGGATAATAAAGTGAGACTTTCTCTCAAAAGAAAGAAAAAACTGGGCATACTATATGCCAGTCAATCCCCGCATCTTTTAACAGCCCCAAAATGGTCCCATTTATTTCCAGAGCTATGTTAAGAATAGACTTAAATGCCGTACAACTACAAGGGGGGCTCTATCTAACAAATGCAAATATTGTAACCTTGTTTGTACCCTCACATTACCTGAAATTAAAAAACAAAAAAGAATAGACTTAAAGCAGATCAAGAGTAGAGTCTATTTCAATATTCCAGGTAATAGTTCATATTACCTTTAGCCAGAGTAGCAGTGGTGAATTCAGAATACAGTATTTTGCAGATAAGTTTTGCCAATGCTCTGGGTAGGGGTATAAATGAAACCTAGGAGTCGTAAATGGCTCCTGGGTGTTTGGAATGAGTGTTGCTCTTCTCTGAAGTTGTGATAACCAAATGTGACATGTTAAGATTTACTATGTAAAAGCAGATATATCTCAATTTTAGCCAAAAATTTTGTGAAACAAAAGAATGGGCCTTCATTTGGAACTGAAGGATTTTTGGCGGAGGGCATTTTGGGAGGGCATAGGTTAATAAAAATAAATGTTAGATAAGTAATTGAAATAACTGATTACTGATGAGTGACTTTATCAGCCCTTTTAAGCAATTAGACTACGTTATGGAAAGATTTGTTTTCTTTCTTTCTTTTTTTTTTTTAATAATGTAAGCCAAAGGGATGAATCTAATTGTGGAATTTCAAACAATAAACGGTGTGGTGTCAAGCAGGCTCTTAATGTTGTTAAAATCACCCCATGCCCATATTGCTTGGAATAGATGTCCTACAGTGACATGGAAGCTGAGCCTTGGGAAAACAATGGTGCTGTAACTGTCTTGTACCTCATGCTGTGGAGACCACTGTCAATATATGCAATCTTCTCTACCTTTACATTTAATGTCAGAAATTTAGAGAAAAATCCATGTCTAGATATGACTTAAGACACTTTTTCCCAGGCAGAATTGAGTCATTCTTTCATGGAGAGAAGAAATTACTAGAATGAATGCAATCACCTTAGGTGATGCAAACATATAATTTAGGTTGCTACGAGGAAGCGTCCAATTGCATCCCTGTTAAAGCTTTCTCTAGCATTCTGCCTGATCTTAAGAAAAGAAAAGCAGAATTCTGAGCAGTCATGCTCATCCTATCAACAAGAAGTTTCCTCACATTAGTACTAAATCCCCAAACTCATAGCATCAGAAGACTTTCATTCTCTTTGGATTTAGACCATATTTGTGAGCCTTCTAACTCAGTATTTTCTGTTACTGTCCCCCATGGGTAGACACAGATGAAGTATTTATCGCCCACAAGAAGTCCAGAGGGTGCACACATGCGCACACACACGAATGCACTTTGCTTCCTTTAGAAAATGGCATCATTTTCCAGCCTGACTTGGTCTATTGTTAGAGCCCCTCTTTATGTAATAATAGCGGAAGGGAACTGGATACAATCTTTCAGGCAGGTGGCATCTCCAATCACCAGTCAGCTAAAGAACTTACGAGGGTTATGCAAAGGTGGTCGCTTGAACTAAAGTGGAAAAGGAATGAGATGAAGCAGCAGCAGAGGTGGACAGATGTCCCACTGGCTTCACATTGTTGTTCTGCTGGAAGGACATAGTGTGTCATAATGAATTACCATTAATTTGAGGCAGCAGTACTGTTAGATTGAGCCCAGCAACCCAGGATGACAAACCGCGCCTGCAAGATCATCTAATGAGGGACAAGGCCGCTTCAGTGGTGCCGCTTCACTCAATTAGTGGACAAGGCTTTTAATGTCGCTCTGCACAACGAAAGCAATTTTGATTACTTAGAGCTAAGTCTCCATTTAGAATGTTTCGGAAACTGCCATAGTTTTTTGTTTGTTTTTTTTTTTCTTTTTCCTTTTTAAATATAATTTATCTAGAGAGTATTTGAATGGTAATAAGCTGTTTGAAAGCCAATCCCATTATTCCTTATTTTTGCTTAAGTAATACTGAAATATATTTTTTTAAAAAATCAAATGATAGAATTTACTCGAGCAAATGAAATGTAAATAAGATAGCAAATGATTAAGAATATTCCGAGGGGGTGTGTGTGTGTGTGTGTGTGTGTGTATGTGCAGGCACTATGTGTGGCTCTCTGTGCCAAAATTACAGTTGGTGAATTTCACTTCATCAGCCAACATTATCAGGAGGGTTGCATATTTATTCTATATATCCACATTTAACAAAAAAAAAATTCCAGATCTTGCCTTCTTTGGCTGAGAGCACTTATATTTCATAGCTTTTGATATAGGGAACTGGTGTTTCCACTTCATTATTTTTTTCACTATGTCACTGCATAAGGAAAAGCCCTGCTAAGTGCAGTGGTACGACTTTATTTCATACAGTAATCACTGACTTATAACTAAAATCGGACTTACACAAAGGCTAGCTAGGCCGAATAAATCCTCTTATTCTTACTGGAAAATACTGTCTTTATAACCTCCTCCCATCTTCTACTTTTCTATCCATTCAGTGTGTTTAATTCTCAGACTGCTTGCCCCAGGTGAAATTCTTTGAAATGTTGCCTATTTAATTAGAAGATCACTGGATAAAAGCAATTGATTCAAGCGCTGGCCACACAGTAGGTACCAACAAATTTTAGTTCTATTGAACACAAATTCTACTCCGATAAATACAAACCTCATTATCACGCACAGCTGCCCCCTGCATCCCTCCCTCCCCACAGGGCAGGCCAGTATCAGCACCAAAAGTCGAGCACATAAATCTGTAACAACCCCTGACCCAAGACCAATATCAGCTCTCCCACCAGTAATTTTTTGCAAAGCTCATTGCTTCATGGAAGCCAAATACAAGCCATTGTTGAAATGGTACGTGCTGTCACATCTTTGTTTTATAAAAGTGCTATAAAAATCTGATGAATACAATCACCCAGGGGAGAAGATCAGAAAAAGTTTTGAATGTTGAATACCTTTAGGTCGCTGGAAAACCCATTAGTTGAATCCATTCACATATTAATTTTTAGGGTTTTCTCTCCCTTTTCTATAGTTATATTTCATTTTCTTAAAATAACTGCAATAATTATTACTTTCTCGCCTCCAAAAGGGTTAACTTCAAAAGCATGTTATACACTCGGAGAGCTGGCTCCTTATTAATAGGAAATGGTACATCCCTGACATTGTTGGTGTGGTAAATAAAAATTATAGAGGAAAAACAATATGGTTCATTAGGAAGCAAGGAATATTTCCTATAATGGTGGTATATTTTTAATAATTGTAATGACTTAGAAACTGGCAAATAATTTACACAGCCTCTGTATCTCCCTCTTCCTCAAATGTATGATAAGAAATCACATCATTGACTCAAATTATGATTGCAAAAGTGGAGGAAATGATGAATAGCTCCATTTATTCTCTTCTCTTGCCAAAATGGGTCATAGGAGAGAAAAAGAAGGGATTCCTATTAATTGCAGGAATTGAAGAAAATAAAATGGAAAGAGTAAATGTAGAGGGATAGTGTCAGTAAACAGACACAGGTCAGCAAGGACCACCTTCTTTAGCCCTTGTCCAGTAGAGGACTGGCCTGAAGTACCGCCAACAATGAGTTGACGGCTTTGGCTTTCTTATGTATTTGTTTATTTCATTATTTATTTATTTATTTGAGAGAGAATCTCACTACGTTGCCCTTGGTAGGGTGCTGTGGCATCACAGCTCACAGCAAGCTCAAACTCTTGGGCTCAAGCGATTCTCTTGCCTCAGCCTCCCAAGTAGCTGGGATTACAGGTGCCTGCCACAATGCCCGGCTATTTTTCAGTTACAGCTGTCATTGTTGTTTGGCAGGCCCAGGCTGAATTTGAACCTGAGAGCTCCGGTGTATGTGGCTGGCGCCCTACTCACTGACCTACGGGCGCCAAGCCCCCTTTGGCTTTTTTCTATCCATGTCAATATGAAACATCTCAGATACTTCCTCATCTTTGTTGATTAATTTTTTTTTTTAAATACATGGAATATTCATGTGGTTCAAAAGTCGGAACTGCATATACGGGTAACTGTGGACTTCCTTCCACCTCCGTGCCTTCCGTTAATTCCCACCCACACATTATGTATAATGATTTCCATGAATTCTGACTGCTGCTTATTTCTTTCTCCAAAAATAAGCAAATATATGTATTTATTCTTATTTTCCCTTCTTTTTCATGAGAAAAAAATACCATTCTGTATATACTGTATATACTCGAGTATAAGCCGAGTTTTTTCGGCACAAAATTTGTGCCAAAAAACCCGAACTCGGCACAAATTTTGTGCCGAAAAAAACTCGGCTTATACTCGAGTATATACAGTGCTCTTTGAAGTTTTCTTTTTGTTTTTCCACCTAACAATGGATCCTGAAATGTCTCCACATGAGTGCATAGAGACCTTCCTGATTTTTTTTTATAACTCCATGCTACTTCATTATATGGATATACTTTATTTTATTCGACAGATATTTTTAATGATGGGGAGTTAGGTTATTTCCAATATTTTGCAATGTCAAATAATGGTATGATTAACAGCCCACATGAATATTTGAAGCTCATTATATGATTCTTAGAAAACCACTGGTGGGTAAACAGGCTGCGCTGGCCTACTTGAGTTAAGGTTAGTTGTCTCAACATTTCCGGTATGGGATAAGAGTTAGGATTGGGCAACCTGAATTATTTTTGATGCTCAGATTTATTCCTAGTCTTACAGACAGATCAAGGTAGGCAGTTATTATTAAAGCAATTATGAAATAGTCTTGCTCCATAGTAAGGAAGAGACAATACGTTTTAAGAATTTTCTACATTTGTCTTCATTTTACAAGATGTTTGAGACCCCAAGTTAAGCTAAACCCACTGGAAGTCCTAAAAAACATGAGAGTTAGAAAATATTTTCCTATGTACAATTATTTTTGTAGCAAGGAACAACCCTTCACTTTCTTTAAATTTAGAACTCATAGTGATTGAAAAAAATGAATGAATGAATCTACTGGACCCAACGGCAGTCTGGCACAAAAGCTTGGGGACAGCTTCCAGCAAATATCAGCCTGAGAGAAGAGTTCTGAAGGCAAGCAGGTGTGTTTAGCAGTAGCTTTTTTTTCTACTCTTTGAAAAATGAGGCAGCTTATAGACAACGTGAAGACTGTCTTTCCCACAGTCTCCATGAAATGGGGGCAGGAATCCTGGTTGTGGCTTGAGACTGTTCCGTGTCCATGAACACATTCCTTTCTAGAGTAACCTTTACGAGAATGATGACTGATGCTTCGGGGGAGAGGTCAGGCAACAAGCCCAGTGCCATGAGAGTGTTCTCAACAACCGCGCATGAAGCACAACATTCAAAACAACTAGACGGGGGTCCTCAGGAGAGAAAAGGAAGAAGAGAGAGAAAAGGGATGTTTGTGTTAATGTTTGCCAAAAACAAGAAGTCTGAGAAATCCCCGAGAGATCCCACGTGAAAGGTAAAATTTACCTTTTCTAAGACTATTGTTGATTTTTCCTTTACTCTTAGGGGGGACTGAAATACAGCTAACGTTTGGAGGAAAACTCAGAGATTCTAACAAAGGATATGAAATAGGTTAGTGCTTTCGTACCAAGATTGGACTGATTTTTAATACAAGTTTTTTTTCTAAATTCACTTGTATCATTAATAATGCAAATATCTGATTCACCTGCATCCCTCTGTGGGGTGGGAGAGAGCTAGGGTATGGATGGCTTCCTATGTAGCAAAATCACTATGAATATAGGCCTTTTGCTGTATCATTATCTAATTATCACAGTCAGGGCATTCATGGAAGAATCTTATGTAAGGTAGGAGTGGAGCTTTGCTGAGGGCAGATGATTCAGCGCAGTGCCTTCTGATGACCACCGTCACCCCAGTGCTTTGGAGAAATAGCTACGAGCTATTTCTAAATAGCTAAAGAGCTAAAGAGCAAAATGCAGGCATCTATGCAGTTTATTTATTCCTAAGTTACACGTTCCATTGAAAAACATCTTTGGAGTGACGGTCATTAATGTTTCCCCAAAACTACCCTGTCACATAATAATATGTGCACACAATATATGTAAACACACAAAACTTATTTCACGCTTAACAGGCATCCTAGAGAGATGAGATGTGGACGGGTGTGAAGATGGATCTGGGGAACGCAATGGGTGCAGATGCCTCCACCACCAAGGGAAAGGCATATGGCTTCCTTCCTCCCTGGTGTGCCCGGGTCTCACAGCGAGCTCTAGATTTCCCTGCGATCAGCTTCTGCTTTCCAGCTCCACTGGGAAGATATTTTGTATGCCACAGAAAACCAAGATGTTTGCATTCCCACCAATCCAGGGATAAAGCATTTTCCTCATACAGACACAAAACATACAGTATATGAATGTTTAATGGAGGCTAAAACTGGGAGAGGAACAGAAAACAAGAACAGAGCAGGTTAAAAAAATATCTGGTTTCTCTCTATCAAAATACTAATTAAAATTCATGTTCATGGGGATGATTATACATATGTTTTTGAACTAAAAGTCTAACCTGGCACTATTTTTTGGCCTTATTTTTGTGACAACATTTTTGTCCATATGGCATGAAGTGAATCATTTTGCATCTTTTTTTAAGCTCTATGTGTTTTTCTTGTTGTCTATTCCCTCTTCTCCCACCACACACACACTGGCAGCCGCTACCAAGTTACCAAATGCCAACTCAACCCTGCAAGCTGGCTGCATGGAGCTCTATAGTACTGGCATCTTCCTTTCTTTGCAGAAATGTCCTCTCTCTCTCTCTCCCCTCTCTCTGTCTCTCTCTCTGTGTCTCTCTCACACACATGCACGTACACATCCCACATACGTACCACTGAAGCACCCTGAATATTTCTCCTTCATTTCCATGATCATCTTTTGATTCCCCGGGATTCTGCCCAGCTCCAGCATACATGCAGCGCTGGCTCCTGGCCTGCTGCAGAGGCCCACATCAGCTTCTTTGGTGCCTCTCACCCCTGACCCTCCTTCTCTGTGGCACCCTGACAATTAGTGGTTCACTTAAGAACTGCTATAAATTAATGGTTAATCGAGCCCGTGTAATTAGTTTAGTCACAGCAAAGCATAAAAACCATGATTGTCCCGTGTTCCCCTTCCCCCCCCCTTTTTTTTAAATCACAATAACCCATGTTCCTGCTCTTGCAGACAAGGAAACGCTCCCTCTGTGCAGTGTGGCGAGACCCCCGGCCGTTGCGTTGTGGATGGCACACGTTTTGTACACGTGCTGCCTCCACCAGCATCAGACACTGCTGAGTTTGTGTAGAAGGGCAGCAACTCCACCTAACAAATGTAACTTTAACAACAGTAAAACAACCTAATAGCTTAGCATGCCAGGGGGCTAATGTGGCGGGCCATTTACTGCTGTACTAAATAGCCCCGGTTTGATTCTCACTGCCAAGTGTCGAACTGAGAATTGCAAGGCAGGAGTAGCTCCTAATTCATTAGATAAAGGGGGTCATTGCTCATAGGGCTGGGGAAACTGTGGAAGGATAAGAAAAAAAAATGAGCAAGGCATTCCCCCTTTTAAATGCCATGAAAACCTGGACTACCTGTGGTCTGGGAAAGCGAGTCACTGCAATAGGAGGGCTCTGCTCTTAGCACTCACATGCCAACCTTTAATGTTGGATAAATTGATTTTAATTTTGCATTGTTCGTCTGGAAAGGGGCTAGAAAAGCAATGGGATCCTAATACCGAGACCTGTTATTTTGTATTTGTATATCACTTTGGAACAAAAGCAACAACCCAAGAAGGAAGTATGATTTTGCCTTGCTGCAAAACGAGCCACGGCTGAGATGTCCCTGCCAGCTATTCTGCTTCATGTGTCCTGAAAAAGTTGCTGTGGACAGTTGTGACCTAGCTAATAGGCTGGGCAGGAAAGAGACGGCTGGCAATAAAAGAGGGAACAAAAATTCTCGTTAACATGCTCCATCTCATAATATTGTCTTTCTTTTTTCCTTTTTATTTTTATTCCAGGTAGTTTTGATAAAGAGTTCTAAGTTTGAACTGCCCTGAATGGTCACAGTAAGGTTATGTGAACAAAATAGTTCCCTTATCTTGGTTTTTTTTTTTTTTTTTAAACAGAAAAGAGAAATCATCAAAAAATGTCAAATACGATCTCTAAAATGGGACATCTTTATTTCCCGAACATTAGCCCTAAAACAACTGATTTCTCTAATTCCTGCCATCACTCAGATTGGCCTTGAATTACCTCCCAATAGGCCTCCCATGTGCTTCTAGATGAGAGTGTGTAATGGGGGTTCTGTTAATTAACTAGAAGCAAAGTTGCACGGTGGGGATCAAACACTGGATACGTCCTAAAACTCCCACAGAGAAGATGAAATGCAGCGCAAACTTTAAAGACTTCCCGTCATTAGCTGAGACCTTGCTGCTCCTGGCCCAGACCCCTCCTGTTTCAGAGAACAATGAGGACAGAAATGAAATAGTGCAGCCAGGAACAAAGGAACTAGCTATTTACCGGTAGAAAAAGAAAGAAGGGAGGGGGTGGAGGGGGAGAAAAGGGAGAACTTTCTTTTTCTGTGGTTCTTGTCTACTTTTAATTAATTTATGACTGCCAGGGAACTGCAGAGAGAGTACACCCAAGCGCCCTACACCCAGTTCAGTGTTAATCTATGTAACGTCCACTGTTGACTCCCAGGAAAAGGGCAACCCGCTGGAGGGAGGGACGCAGAGCCAGGAGAGAGAGAACAGGACAGAAGGAAGGAAACAGGACAAATGGTTGGCCGAACTGTCACTCGTAGGATCAGGGTTCAAACTGGAAGATGACAGAAACAAAAGACCACAGAGCAACACTGTCCCCAGAATGACACACCGACTTACAGCAGGGCTTGATCCCCGTAAAAGGCAGAAACTGTGCCCTGATGGAAGGTTCAAGTTGTGCCATTTTCAGAGGTCTCCTGGGCACTTCCGTATAAATACCCATAAATATGACATCCATAGAAAAAGCACACAGTCATGATACCGACTTGTTGTGCTTTCCCGTTTCTTAACAAGATAAATCAAAAAAAATTATACTGAAAATGAAGCAAACAGCTGAGTAACAAAATCTGACTATGGAAAACCGACGCCTCATTTCCCATTCTCTGTTTTTTTGCAGAATTCAAATCAGGAGCTTTTCTGTATATGTTAAGAGAGAGGCTTCAACAGGATTCAGAGAACAAATAAGAGATGGGCGAGGTACAAGTAGAGGAGGCCGTGTGGTCTCCACTGCTTCCTCCTGGGGCTCTGACTTGGAGATGGACCAGTGGGATGAAGGAAGCCATTGTTCCGAGGGGCTGAGGACTCAGCTCACGTCCTTCAGATTTCAGCTGAAAGATGGCCACACTAGAATCAGTTTATTTTTAAAGGGTAAGAACAAAGCTCCCTTTTCTGTCTTTAAGTCACATGTTTCAAACAATAAGGGGAAAACTCTGCAAATGAACGAAGCAAACCCCCCCCCAAGACTGTTCTGTGACTGATTTTCTTACTTCTCACCTATCTAATGTGAAGTGTTTAGTATTTAATAAACTTGGCCACAAACTCAACTCTAAGGGAAAAAGAAAGTTCTTAACCACATAGTTCCACCAACTGAAAATACAATATAATCAAAAGGGGGTAGGGGTAGAATTTTACCCTTGGACACCTGTATATTCTAATCAGTACTAGAAATTAACAGTGAAGTGAAAGACGCATTGTCAGTTACTAAGAACCTCACCTAGTGTCTCTACCTACATACTTACAAAGAGGAAAAGATTCCCCAGTGCCTCTCATGAGTGATAAGATTGTATCATTTACTGACAATATAGTTAAACTTCCACAGCACACTTACATTATATTGATCAAAAAAAAAAAAAAAGGTTAAAAAAAGAATATACTTATGGTGTTTTGAACTTCTTTCAGAAATAATTTATGATCCTTAAAATTTTTCCTGACACACCAGTTGAAAATCACCGCTCTATAGGGTTGTTTTTTGAGTGTTTAATGATATCACCTACATCAAAGTATTCAAAAATCTATCCATTGACTTTCAATTTGACTGTCCTATACTGTTCCTAGAACAGTGCTTGGTCCAATACAGAAGTATTTAGGACCTAGGAATGTACAATAGGGTTACCAATTCCCTCAGGATTTCATAATTATCTTCAAACTTTCTGAAGAAGTTTGTAAATCAGTCCAGGAAAAATCACACTTCTTAGAATCCATCTTTGATCATTCCTTCCTGCATTTCATTCACCTTTGTCTCTCTTTTTTTCTGTCGCTTTAGCATGGAATAAGCAGGCTTATATTATTTTTTTTCATCTTTCTAGTTAAACAACATACTATTTGTAAAATATTCCCTAAAATTCTGTATCTTTTGTTAATCTTTCCATCTGATAGATAACTCGGGGATAACTTCAGAAATTTCCTTTACACTTAGAAAGAGTTCTACAGGTAACAGAAAACCAAAATAACAAAGAGCAGTAACACAGAGCCTCAATTATAGCTATAAGGCACTTTCTTTCTTTTCTATAGAGACAGTCTCACTTTGTCACCCTGGGTAGGGTGCCATAGCTCATAGCAACCTCAATCTCTTGGGCTCAAGCAATCCTCCTGTTTCAGCCTCCCAAATAGCTGGGACTGCAAGCGCCCAACACAACACCCAGCTATTTCTAGAGATGGGGGTCTCGCTCTTGCTTAGGCTGGTTCAGACTCCTGAAGCTCAGGCAACCCGCTTGCCTCAGCCTCCCAGAGTGCTAGGATTATAGGCATGAGCCACCGTGCCCCGCCTCTAGAGGCACTTTCTTCACGCTAACACTTTTAAATACCTTCAGGATTCAAGTAACCAAGGGTTAGAAAACAAATCTATTCCTAAATAAGGGAAAAATTCTTCATGGGAAGAATCCTGATCATTACCGTATATACTCGAGTATAAGCCGAGCGTTTTCGGCACAAAATTTGTGCCAAGTTCAGGTTTCTCGGCACAAATTCTGTGCCGAAAAAACTCGGCTTATACTCGAGTATATACGGTAAGAGAACGATTGCTGGAGAAGTGTCCTAAAATGGAAAGGCAGGCCAAATATTGCTAATTTCTGACCCAATGGTGACTTGATAGGTGTTAAACCTTCTGATTTAATGAGTAATTCTGTAACTTTTTTTTATTGGAGACAGAGTCTCACACTGTTGCCCTGAGTGCAGTAGTGTCATCACAGCTCACTATATCCCCACCTCCTGGGATCAAGTGATTCTTTTGCCTCAGCCTCCCTCTTGAGGTGCTGGAACAAAAGTCATGTACCACCATGCCTATTTATTTTTTGTAGAGATGGGGCCTTCCTCATGCTCAGGCTGCTCTCTAACTCCTAAGCTTAAGCAATCCTTCTATCCCAGCCTCACAGTGCCTTAGGATCGCAGACATGAGCCACCGCACCCAACGTAATGAATCATTCTATTGGTTAGATATTTTTGGCTAGACAAAAACACATGTAACCTGGCTGTGATGGCCCTTGTGTGGCTTTGAGAAGTAGCCACATGCCACTTGTCTTGGTGTTCTGTTTGGCCTATATAGTATTAACATTTTTAAAAATATTTTCTACTATTTAGAAACTGAAAGCCTTCATATAATATCCATATTTCTGACATTTTAGAAAAACTTGAAAGATCTGTCAATGTTTGCCCACCCTCCTACATGGCAGCAACCTACTTGGTACTCAGTAGACGCTGCCCAGGTGACAGGGGCACACAGCTTTTGGGTTCATCCCAGTCTCACTAGTTCTGCATGACTCTTGTAGTAAGTTGAGTTTTTGACACCTGAAATTTTAGAGTAGGCTTTAGGGGATTGAAGTAGTAAAATATTCAGCAACTGTTTCTCAGAGCATAGATTTCCCAGCTGTTCCTCTTATGCCTCATTATGAAAGACAAAAATGTGAAAACCAATAGAAAAATACAAGATAATGGTCACACACACACACACACACACACAATGGGTAAATGAATAATGTTTAAAAGAAACTGCAAAGAAGATGGGATAAGAATAAACTTTTTAAGAAAAAATCCTAACCAATATGCAACATGAATAATGGTGAAAATACATAAAACATACCAGGAAAATGTAATCAATGATAAAAATGATGACATTTAAAACTTGAATACAGATATGAAGACAAAACAAATACGAAGAAAGATTCATAAGCAAAAAATAATGCCACAAAAACCATGGATTAACATGATACACTAAAATTATGTTAAGGAAACATAGGTACACATTATAGAGCTGGTGGATCAAAGAATAATCAAGAAAGTGCAGTAAAGGGAAAAAAGTTAAATTTATGTTGGAAATTCAGACCCCAGTATTTAACATTCCTCTGTATAAGCAAACTTTAAGTTAGCTTTGGACAATCTCCCCCAAAACGTCCTTCCAAATGTGGGTTTTCTTAGCTGGTAAGGCTTGAGATTTCACTGAATTTGGGACATTCAAAAGAAGACTGTAATAGAGGAACTGTCAACTCTGCTATTTGTTCCCATCTGGATATGGTGTATCCAGCACAAGGAAGGCCTATATGCATAGTTGGCATTAAATAACCAGATAGGTTTTTAAATAGATCCCTGGAAAGAACAAGCTGGAAAATATAAGCATTCTTTTCCAATATGCTCAAGTATGAACAGATCAAAGATTGGAACTTGTGTCCTGACTTTGATCTAGGAAATGCACTCAAAAGAATAAAGAAAAGACAGGGCTTGCTTTCCAAACTATCAAGAATAATCTTTCAGGAAATTTTCTTGTTTTCATGGGCTCTTGACTCATATCCAATTTTGGATGTCCCAATCTAAACATGGAATCTGGTGCCAACTTCCTCACACCCCCTATTGCGCTGGACTGGTTTCGGCCTACTGTTCTATAACATGTGCTTACATCACAGGGGATAACTTTAGCATCAGTTTAAGAGGCCACGCCAGAGGACCTGTAATATCTGACTACATAACTAGGAAGGCAAATATGTCCCAAAATAATATTTGATAATTTATTTTCCCAGTGTCACAATACAAATGATTGCTTGCACCTGCAGTTTTAAAATTGCTGACATTTACTATATGAGCAATAATTTTTTTTTTCAATTTAATGAACAAAAATATAGAACGCTTCACGAGTTTGCATGTCATCCTTGCTCAGGGGCCATGCTAAATCTTCTCTGTATCATTCCAATTTTAGTGTATGTGCTGCCGAAGCAAGCACGCAATAACTTTTTTTTTAATTTCAATCACTTGAATAAGAGCTTTTTAAAAGAGATTACATATTTACCTGTCGTCTTAGGGCTACAGATAACAACCTGATAGCTTACAATTATAATAAGGAATATCACAATTGCATCTTGAAGGATTACCCAGGTTTATAGGGTTGTCAAATGCTCCATAAGTTGTTCTCATTGGGGGTCACTTCTTTCCCTCCCCATCCCAAGGACCTTTGGCAAACTCTGGAGACAATTTTGTTGGTCATAGCTGAGGGGAAGTGTGAGGAAGGTGCTGCTAGCTTGCAGTAGACAGACGCCCAACGCCCAACTGCTACTGAACGTGCTACATGCACAGGTCAGCTTCTCCCCTGAAAGAATTATCCAGACCCAAATATCAACAGTGCCAAGGATACCAAATACCGCACTGTACTAGAGAGCATCAATTATGCCCGCAGTCCTCACACCTGATTTTTATGTTTTGCTTTAATTTTTCATCTCCTCCTCTGCACCATCTCATCCTAAGAATACTTGGAGATGGGCCCTCATCTTCCAAATTTGCTGCATTTATTCTGCCACGGGCTTAGAAAACATTTGTTCAAAGCTTCATACAACCACATAATCTACAAAAGAAGGCTTCAGAGCTATCTTCTAAGTAAAGCTTGGCAACTCAGAGACATAGATTAATTAAATAATTTTATATTCTCTAAGCTTATTTTTGGTTCATAGCTATTCTAATTACAAGAGGTCGCCAGACTTCAAATACAGGAGGGAAAGTCTCTGGTTTATTCAGAATGAAAGAACCAACAAGTGAAAAATACATGAAACAAAATAACAGAAATTCAGCATTCATCTGTACTCTACTAATTCAAGATTAATGATATCTTGGAAGAGCCTGAGCTGAAATATGCCTTCTACCCTGAGTAACAGAATTATTGCAGCCAAATGAATCTCATGAACACGACTTGGAAGACGAAGAGCAGAATGTTTATCTTGTTAAGAGGGGACCCTTTATTTTGAATAATAATGAATTATTATTATTCATTTTTTATTTCATTAAAATGTGAGACTTAGGTTAGTGTTTCTATCTGTTAATGGTACATCATTTTCTCCTCCATGTAAGTTTCTATAGTTTGTCAATGTTGGCTACTTTTCATATTCAAGAGTAATACAACTGAATTTTTTTTTTAATGAGGCCATTCACTTACCTATGATTTTCCATTATTTAGTCAAGAATTTAAAAAGGTAACTAATAGATGACTCTGCATGAACCATTCTGGGAGAATTAAAGGAGTATCAATGATTAATCAGATGATAGAATTTGTGTTGTTCTCAAATCTGTCAGTGTGTGGACCTAATGCTGGGAGGCTTGGGTTGGTGTTCTAGAATTCAATACATTAATCAATCAAACTGCATATAAAATTCATTAATGGTACAAAGATACCACCTGTAATTTGAGACATTATGAAGATGAAATTTGGAATTTCCATGGGAAAAAGTTTTAAATTCCAGATTGCTGCAGGCTAGCAGGGATGAAATTGGGCCAGGAAACAGAGAAAGCTCAATTCTGATTCAGTGCAGCTGCCACCACATTTGTGAGTCTTTGCTTGATTTATGTACACAAGACTATTTGGTTACAGTTTCCTTATCTTCTTGTTAGTTGAATCTGAAAGGTAGTACTAGAAGGCTGGGAAGGAACATAAGCAAGAAGCAATGTAGAGTAAGTCTGCAAAGCGCTTGGTTGGCAATCAGAGACATTTCCCAGACACTATTCTTGTTCGGAAGGTTTCCACCTTTACCCATAGGGACTCTATCCTGTATTTTTGTAATTATTTAGGTAGAGGACTGTGACAGCATTATAACAGGGGAATGTAATAAACACAGGAGTTCAGTGAATAGGCAACCGGGTCCCCCCCCCCCAAAAAAAAATAGGTCAGTATCTACAACTCAAAAAAAAAAAAGCAGATCTGGAACCCTTCGTAAATCCTCTAGAATCCTAAAATAGCCAGCACTTGCAAAAAGGATCAAGAAACGTTGCCAGTCTTTTGACCATTAAAGGTGCAAATGTCTACTGGAAAATGAGAAGTTACCAAGAAATTCTTTTCTTCTGAAACTGATGTAATAACTCCAGAATATAAATCTTCGTGGCTTATCTATGTTCTTAGTTTACTGGATGTAAATACATGTTCTTGGGTTTTTTCTGGTTTTTGTTTTTTTGTGTTTTTTTTTAAGACAGCGTCTTGCTCTGTCACCCCAGGTAGAGTGCAGTGGTGTCATCATAGCTCACTGCAACCTCAAACTCCTGAGCTCAAACGATCCTCCTGCCTCAGCCTCCCAAGTAGCTGGGACTACACAGGTGTTGATCACTATACACAGCTAACTGTCCTACTTCTAGCAGAGCCAGGGGTCTTGTTCTTACTCAAGTCCTCTCAAACTCCTGACCTGAAGGGATACTCCCACTTCAGCCTCCCAGAGTGCTAGGATTACAGGTGTGAGCTGCTGTATCCAGCCTAAATATATGTTTTAATTTCAGTTCTCTACTGGAAGTCAGGGAAGCTAAACTATGTGAACGGTGACACAGGGGATAGGAGACAGTATTCCCCCGACATGGTCTGGGTCCTGCTCATCCAAGATTTTGGACTTCATCATATTCTGATATCCTATAACTCTTTTTGGTAAGCAATTAGCTAGTTTACTGTCGTGTGGAACTAAACGAACCTTAATTGATAAACTGAAAACTCTGACAGTTCAATACAAAAATGAGTCATCAATAAAGCAAGTTTTATTCATGTATATAGATTATTAGATACTAATAACAAACATTCTAAACATCAGGAGCTAAATTTTATTTTGTGGTTTCCTTCAAACTAATTTAAAATTTAAATAATGTAAACACCAAGCCTGGAACTCTTTCTTAAACTACTTTTTTCACAAGCAACCTGACAAGAAGAAAAAGGTAACAGTTATAAAATATTTGTAATAGTCAAGTTGCATTTTTCCAAACGTGAATAAGGTACTTACACTCATGTTGACATTGATAATGTAACTACCTATTTCATATGTAAATGTCTTCTTTACACAGCCAGCCTACAAAAGTCATTTGGGGTCAAATTCACTTGGTATTTTCAATGACTTCTCCATAGCATCAGGCACAAATGACATCCTAGTAAGTTATACATAATAAAGAAAAATGATACATGTTAAATACAATTGGAAGTGGGTTTTTTTTTTATTTCATTAAAAGAATCACTTAAGATTCTAAAGTTTATCACATGTAATAAAAAATAAATCGATCTTAATTTTCATTTAGAATAACAAAGACAGTACAGCTAAAGATTTTAAATGAAACATACATAATATTGTACATGTTTAAAATGAAGGAAGTGGGAGCAATATCCCACCTCTTGAGACTGTTGTCCCCTCATTCCCCCCCACACACAGGTTTGTACCAAAGACAACAGTGGCATTCTCTGAGAATGCAAAACCAAGTGCCCAGGGTTTGGAAAGGATGAGTCCATCCTCTGGGAATTCCCGGTCCTCTTCACTGCCCAGAAAGGACTCTACTGGGCAGGGATTAACTGAGAAGCAGCATTATGGCCCTCAAAGAGGAAGACCTGAAATCCAAGGTACCAAGAATAAAGGGCAACGATCTATTTTCTCATTTTTAGGCTCTTTCTCAGATAACAAACGTGAGAACTGTATATAATAAAGAGCCATGGCACCAATACGTACATTTCTGGGGAAAGGTGAAGTCACTGCGAGGGGGGATTACAGTTGAGGACCCTGTTAGTGTCAAAGAGGACATCTTTCCCCCCCCCCCCCCCCCCGTGGTGGATTGCTGGGAGGCACAGAGAAATAGGGAGAGCCACAAAAATAAAGAGGAAAGCAGAAATAAGGCTCACCTTCAGGGAGCTAAACTCTGGGCAAGGCACTTTAAAAGTCTTACCGCCTGTAGTCAATTTGTTATGCTGCAGGAGCCCCACTGGGAACTCCATTTCTACTTTATTCTCTGTCCTCTTAGATTCTCAAGGAACGCACCTAGTCTTAGACACAACAGAACCCTGATTTCCATTTTACGCAGGCCATATTAAAGTGTACTCAAAAGCAGAACTTCTGCCCATCTCTCACATTCAATGTCAGAACAGAAAGACTTAATCACATATAAACTGTCTCTCCCCAATGTTGTTTTATTTCCCTTTTGTTCATTAGCCGTAGACCACAAGAGCTAACAAAGGTTTGACAAATGAATAGATTTGCCTTTTGTGTATAAGGATCTGTTGATATTTTACCTACAATAGAAATACCACATTTTGGTCAGGGTGAGAGAATCCCAACATGATCATTATTCAATATTGCATTACAATTGCTGTGCAGAAGAGGTTCTGAGTGGAGTAAATACGGAAGGTGAATTACTGCTCTCTACTGAAAGGGAGCACCCTACCAAATCGTAACTGCAGAAATGACAAAACTGTTTATAAATGCTTAGAGGACGGACGCTTTGGCAGTAACTCCCTGAAACAAAGAAAAAGACACAGTTTTGAAACTCACAACTAAATTTTCTTAGAGAGGACAAGGAATAAAATGCAACCTAATGCCACAAAAATAGAAAATTTTATCTTTGGCAAAAGATTGAAGATTTTACATCATTGCCCCAAACTGCCTATTCTGGTTTTTTTTTCTTTTCCAGACTTAAACTCGGCCTGGTGTGCCTCATTTTTATAGGACTTCTGAAACTAGGAATCACCAGCATGGGAGAGATCATTAGAGGTAGAGGTGTCTCCTCTAAGCACAACATGTGACCAGGTAATATTGTCTGGATTAGCAGCTTTACAGCCTAACTAAGCCCTGGAGCTACAATTATCTGGTTGCATTAAACTGAAATCACCTGAAAAACTTCACACTGAACAAGCCTTTGGAAATGTCTAATCTGCCAGTTTACACTCGGAAGGGAAAGTGGAATTCAGTTGTTAAAGACACAAAACTAACTTTTCTACTAGGAAGAATCTCATCTTAGAACCAGTATACGGTGCAGAGACATTTCTGCCATTTATTTTTATGTCATTTTTACACTTTTATTTAAAAAGGAGATTAACCTGACCATTCCTTTTCAAGCCAGTGTCCCAAGGATATATGTTTGATGAGGGTATAGAAGACATAAGGCATAAAACTGCATTGCACAGAGGGAATACACAGTTCCAGATACGAGGCCTTATGCTAATTTTAGAAAAATGTATGTATCTTTTTATATACATAAAGTTATGGCACTATATAAAGAGATCCTTAAATGTGACATACACTGAAGTCCTATTTACTGTCTGACTATTCCTTTTAGACGATAAAAACTACAAGTAGAGGTTGTATTGATATTAAACTGTCTCCAAAATAAATTTTAGTTCAAGTTGTTTTCTTTGCCTTTAATTTGTAAGATATTGCCAAATCATACACCTGAAATTACAAATCTGATTTTAGCATAAGATTTTGGTTATTTAATGGCAGATCAAAGAAGCTAATCTTACTCTCTAAACTGGGGTCTCATTATTCTATCTGCTGTCACCATCACTTGCCACTGTCTGTGTCCTGTTCTTGATTTGTCGATATTGGTAGTGAAAATTCACTGTGGCAGGTTGCAATATATCCCATAGAACTACATTTCCCAAAAGAAAACTACTTCTCTGCACAGAGATTCAATGTATGGCAATTTGGCTATGTAGTATTTTAAATATCAAGATTTCCAGATGATGAAGTTAAATCCTTAAACATGTAGAAGTATTCAAAGTCTTTACCTTATTTACCATTATTGCTTTATTGGCCAAATTCCCATTTAGACAACAAATTAGGTAATCTTTTCCTCTTTCAATAAAATGAGTAGGGAAAAAAAAAAACCCCACAACACTTCATTTTCTATTCAAACTAATTTCTAACTACATGTTCTAAGACTGGGAAGCCTAGCTGGGGAATTTCACCTACCCTCCTAGGCAAGGAAATTCCTCACAGGCAAGTAAAGGACATTCACTGTAAAATGATGCATTTGCACCAACGGGTTGTTGAACAACATCTGAACAATGTCTATAGTGACTACATTAATTTTCATAGAGTCATTTTATTTTTCCAGAACAATTAACATGCGGCATAAATTTCCAACCCGAGATACTTCTTACTTTACAGATATTTCTTAATAACATTATTTTCCAACAACGTACAATTCAGTACTGAGAATAGGTTACTAAATCTTTTTTGTCTGACAAGAGTTTCACTTCAGTGTAGTGGTTTTATACGTGGTGCCAAAAAATAGAAAAATTGATTAGATGTACTTGGAATTCTCTCCCTCAGAATTTATAAATCCGTAAGAGTAGAGGCCACCTAAGGTCTCCTGGACAGAAACAAAAGAATTTAAGATTCATCATCAGGATTTCCATATTGTGTAACTAGGTCATGCGAGTATTGTTTTGCAATTAAAAATACAATGTGATACCAGGATAGCTCAATCCATCCCAAACCATAAGGTATTATTTTCCCACTAGTTAAAACGAATCTAGGTGTGGGCATGACTTAAAATGGTTGCGATACGATAATGACATTTTAAATACATGAGTGGCTCTGTCTGATTTGATTTATAAACGTCTTTGTTCCTATTTTAGGATTTAAAATTTCTTTCAATACAAATTTGAAACAATACTTCTAAATAAGAACAAAACTCAGGACAATTAAAAACAGCCTCTCATTCTTCCCGGCCAGGAGTATGTCAGGAGGGTCCTTTAAATCAGGACTAAGGTTTACATCCAGAGAAGACCTAACATGAAATTCAATGAAAAACAAAAATCGTCTTCAGTTTCTACTACTGCTGCACAAAGTGTGCTCTGCGGATCAAAGGTTCATTTCTAGTTTACAGCTTTCAGGTGACCAAAGGGACCTATGGGGAAGACACAGAAAAAGGTACTTTGCTTTTACCCACAAATGAAATATTTGAGCCTGTTCAGCTGCCATTTGAAAACGGCACAGTTTAGATCCACAGCCTGTGGCTTTGGCAAACAGAAAAGGTGCCATTTGTAGGATATCGATATTCCGGATTTCCCTTCAATCTATGTTTCTAAAGTATAGTAAGGATTGGTTGGTCCATGAAAGTTAATCAGCCACTATGATTTGTGACTGTCATGACAGCTATTGGGAATAAAATAAATTTTCTTCCTCTATACAATTTTACTTTTTTAATGAATTTAGCCACTTGGAAATAGAAAAAAATAAAATTAAGAAGACCAGAAGACTTTGTTAGAACCATTTATCCCTATTCAGCTCTGTGAACCCAAGTCATTCATGACTGTGAAGACTGCCACTCTTTTGCTCTGGGTCAGTCAGCTGGGCATCCAAAGTTATTTTGTCTATTTTAGAAAGTTACGCAAAGAACCTCAAAGATTTGCACAGAAAAATAAATGCCAGAAAGGAGTATTAATAAAATTTGAAAACCTGAAACTGAACTAATTGATTTGGGGTTATATGCTGGTTAGAAGCTATTTTCTGATATAGAAGTGGAGAAAATGTTTAACCTGGTTATGGCTATAAATACTGTGTCTCTTCTAAATTAAATCAATTTTCTTGATGAAACTAATTTCTTGCCTGAACGTTATTAAAATAAATTTCATTATAAAAGTTTTGCTACAGTTCTGCTCATTCCCTGTTGAAGCAAATGTTTCAATGTATGTGGCATAATACGTAAACCACTTATAAAAAAAGAAAAAAAAAATGAGGGCATTTGGAAAACACTAGAAGATAAGAAATAAGACTACCAGGAAAGACCCATTTTCACCTTTCTACACCATCCTAATCTTTACTCCCACTGAGCCTGTTTCTTTACCTTATTCCAAACACATATTTTCACTAATAAAGTAGTAGAAATTAAAACTGCAATTAGATCACTTTTTTAAAACAACTGAAACAATTTTAAAAGAAGATCATATCCACTTTTAAGAACTGGGAGAAAACCAGAACTTCATACACAGTGAGTGAGAGTGTAAGCTTTGTACCCTTTCTGAGAGTAATTTGGCACTATGTGTGAATATTTTAACTGCATGATTTTTAGCCCAGCAAATCCACTTCTGGTAATTTATCCTATATAAATAATCACTTAAGTGTATATACATAAAAATTTGTATTTGAAGCATAATTTTTCAAGGTAACTAATGGGACACAGACACCTAATGTCCATCAACAGGGAATTAAAAGTATGGCAACATTTTAAGGGGGGGGAAGGCATCTTTACAGGAAGAGAACACAAAAAAAATTATTAAAGTGAAAATTGGATTATGGGGGTTTTTGCTTTCTCCTTTGTAATTCCATTACTTTGAATGTTTTTAAAAATAACTTTTTCTTTTAGAATCAGAAAAAACAACAAAAATTAAATATATATATATGAGTAGGTAGCTCTGTGGGCCTAGAATTCTACCTCTTTCATCTTCCCATCATAAAATATACATTATTTAGAAATGCACACACTTTGCCAATGATACGGTATTAACAACTAAATAATAATGATATTAACTACCAACGCTGTTTTTTCTATTTTTAGCTTATAAATAATTTCTAATATTTTGTTTCATAGAATTTATAATGTTTTCTATATAAAATGGGTTCTTCTGAATATTATAAACATATAAATAATGTTACAATTTAGGGTAGTAAGAGTATTTTCTGTCTTTTAACTGTAACCAAGTCATTAAAAGTAGGAAATACTCAATAATGAGCTTTTTAGTAATCCCAAGAGAAAAAGAATTAACATGGAACTATTATTCTAAACATGAAGTATATATATATATTTTGTTTGTTTGTTTGTTTGTTTTGTTTTTTTTGAGACAGCCTCAAGCTGTCGCCCTGGGTAGAGTGCCGTGGCATCACAGCTCACAGCAACCTCCAACTCCTGGGCTCAAGCAATTCTCCTGCCTCCGCCTCCCAAGTAGCTGGGACTACAGGCGCCCGACACAATGTCCAGCTATTTTTTGGTTGCAGCCGTCATTGTTGTTTGACAGGCCCGGGCTGGATTTGAGCCTGCCAGCTCAGGTATATGTGGCTGGCACCTTAGCCACTTGAGACATGGGCACCAAGCCATGAAGTATATTTTTAACTTGTCCTATATTTGTTTAATTTAATTTCTCATTTTCTATGAATGCCCTTTCTTTTCATTCAATCAACCCATACAAGTATTACTCTTTATGTATTGTTTAGACATAATTAAATAAAGTCATTCTAAAGCCCGTGAATTGCCTGATAGTATGTCAGTATTATAGAATGATTTAACTGAGTGACCACTTATCAAAAAAGCAAGAGGATTTTTCATTCATTAAGTATACATATGGTTATTGTGTACTTTTAAATTATATTTGTAACTTTTATTCTGGGTAGATATACTGAAAGCACGAATTTAATCAAGTTTTTCCACCTAACTATACATGCAGCTTACACCTGAATGGAAATATTCTTAATTTTGAAATATTCAAAAATGATTCTTAATATTAAAACAACCAAAAATAACAATATTAATTCTTCCCAGACACTATTTCTTGCATTATAGTTCCTGCATTATAGCATTATGTAATAGTTCTTAAATTCATGAGTTCAAGCTAGTGAACTTATCGATGGGCAAACAGTACAAGGTAAGCACTTATTATGTCAGGAAGTTTTAAATTATGAATGTAGGCAAATTGGCATAAAGGTCTGTAGGTTTCTACCAAATCATGATATTCATATTGGAGGGTAGAGGAGAAAGGGTGAAAAGGAAGAAAGCTTTACCACTTTCCTTAATGAACTGACGTCTCTAATCTTGAGCCTAATGCAGCTTTCCGTATACTTTAGAGTAGAACTGGTTGGAAGACTTTAAACAAAATCCAGGGATAATCTCTTACACCTTGAATTAAGACAGCTTCCCATGGGCTAAACTAAGCCATATGGGTAGTTAAGGAGTCTGGAGACTCGTGAAAAGCAAACAGACCCAGCTGTGTCTCCTTTATCTTCCCTATTCCCACCAGCTTTCCTTCAGCCCTTCCCAACTCTATGTTGCTTCTTGCTGCACCAGGACTGTGCCGTAGCTACAGATCCTGAAACATTCTTCCCCCGATCCTTGTGCAGGCAGGACAGAAGAGAAAGATCACACATTTGGGTGCCAGAGCAGATCCTCTAGGTAAGAATCATCTCAGTGCGACACAGGTAAAACACCTATCACGGTGCCTGGAGCGTGTAAGAGTTCAATAAATGTTAGCTATTACCACCAGTATTAACGTTTATATTATTCACCTAGTTATAGCTGCCTTGTGTTTCAGGGACGCCTTCCCTCAATGTCTTAATTAGGTCAAATCCTTCTATTCAAGAGCTCAACACAGTGTTTGGCCTTTTACATTTCTTTGTGTAATTGTTTCACTAATACTGGTTTGTCTTATCCCTAGACTGTAAGCTCCATGATGACTAAGAACATGATTCATGCTGGGGAATTTTTTTTTTTTTTTTGCCCCCTTTCACTGTTGTAATCCCCCCCAAATAGGATATGCCTAGCAGATAACAGGACTTCCACCATATTTATAAATGAGTTAATGAATTAATGAATACAGAAACTACAAAATAAGCAGCAATTTTTTTTAAAGAAAGAAAGAAACAGAGGTAACACATTTAAGAAACCTAAAAACTCAACAACCTGACTTGCCTAAGATTAGTGAAACAAATGTGATCTGCCTAAAACTTGATCTTAAACTTACTCCACATCCTAACCACCTTAACACAAATAAGCAGACAGGGTGACACCTGGGCTGATTAAAGTCTGCCAGCTTGGGGGTGGAAGGCAAGGATGTACACAGACATATGTGTATATTATAAGGCCCGTGTCTAGAATGGGCTTATGTGAAAATTAGCTCATTGTAAACATGATTTAGAATCTAACCAGCAATAATAACGATAACAAAATATGGCTAAGCAATAACACAAATGAAAAGATCTATGTGAATACCTACAAAAGTCAAATTTAATGAACAGTAAAGAAAAAAACTCTTTAGTGTCAAAGAGGGGAAAATATCCCTTTTAGATATTTATGTCTTAACCTATAAAAATTTCTACCAATCCAAAACAGAAAATGGCTTCCATGTAAAACTGTTTATTTATCAAGAGTTTTTGTGTTTATTAGCTCCTCTGCTACACACTAATACTGTTGGCTAATACAAGTGTCTATTTTAGATAGGAACAAAGGCCCTAAAATCCATGCCTTTCCACATTACACTCTCAGTGTACATATATTTAAACTTTTAGTTTTAGTCTTGTTGAATCTTATATTTTAATAATGTTTTCTCCTAAAATGGCTACTTAATTGTCTCATCACATTGACTATTCATTCTTTTTTCCACTTTTTTGACTTTTTTTTTTTCCTATTGATTTTTGCAAATTATGCACGCTGATTTTTTTCTTTAAAAAGTGGGTGTGAAGTAAAATATTTCATCATGGTCATAACAGGCATTATCAGTCATATAAAACATACTGTTTCAAACTAAAAAAAAAAATAGCTCCAAAATTCAAATAATAATTCTACACCCTGATGATCAACCTCGCATTAAACCACCTGAGTGAAACTGCAAGAGACTAAGAGCCAGGAATACATTCTCATGTTAGCAACTTTTTTTTTTTTCATTTTGAAATTTTGGCTCTTTTTGCCCCAGTTCCTCCATATTATAAACGCTGGCGTGTTGGCAGCTACTCAAGTAATGATTGGAAAGTGCTTAAAGCTTAAATATTCTTGGAAGAGAAGTACCGTACAGGTGCAAAGTAAAAGAATTTTTAAAAATGTTTCCCACAAATTGAGAAAAACAAAATCATCACATTCTCTTTGGGCCATGTTTACACAGAGATACAATATTTTAATACCACTATAATTAATAGGAAAATGAGCTTGCCTGGGTTTGATTCATTTCAATTATTCATTATCTGATATGCCCAAATGCTTCCAAAACCTTTGAGATAGCTTATAATGAAAACTAAGTAAAAGGGCACAAGTAAATGGAAAAGGGAAAGGGGACTGATGAACAGTTGTAGGGGGAAAAAAAAAAAAACCCTAAGTTTTAAGAACAAAAAGTATGAGGTTTCTACCACTTTCAAAGGAGACATACGATGGCGTATAAGAAATCGCATTTTGACAAAAGACAACAAAAGCAAACCTGTTTCTCCAGAGAAGAAAACTATGCCAGCCCTTCATGACAATAGAGATTTATCTTTGGAGATGTCCTGGAGAGGCATTCATTCCCACCCAAGTATTTACCGAGTGACTCCTATGTGACAAACACTCTGGTGAGAGAAGGGATACCAACAGGAGGGACAGGCCTCACTTGCTCTCTGGGAGCTTAGAGTTTAGCAAGGGTGAGGAACATTGATCCATCAGTCACCCAAAACTGACTCTGTGATTACAGACTAGGTTCCGGGAGGAGAGGGGAAACTAAGGAACCATGTGCAGACTGCAGATTGGAGGGAGCATTCCTGAAAGAAGTTGGGATTAAAACAAAATCTGTTGAAGGACTAAGAGTTCACTCAGCAAAGAGCAAGATTGGTTAGAGAGAAAGAACAATTCGTACTAAAGCCCAGGAACAAAAGAGAACTTAGGGTCTTTGAGGACTGCAAGAAAGGCCGGACCAGCTGAAAACACAGAGCCCTGTCCGGTAAGGCTGGGGAAGTTCACAGGGGCCAGATAAGCAAAGCCTTGTGGGTGTACTGAGTCTTTACCCCAAAGCAGAAAGAATCTTGTGATGGCTACTTTTTACAAAAGCCAGAGATGTTTCTTCTTTGAAATCCTTTCTCCTCCTGTCCCTCGAGGTTGAGCATCTGGGCAAAGTCTTTCTGGAGCTTATCGTTCAAGATGAAGTTTTACTGAATGTGTCGGTAAGTAAATGGTTGAGAAGGAATTGGCGGAGCCTCCCTCTTCAGGGGACAAAAAAGAGCAAGAGCAGAACTTTCTGGAGCACAGTGGGCGGGGTTGGGGGGCGGGGGTAGAGCCTGATTTTGGCATAGGTGATCTGCCTTTGGAGAGAAAATTCTTAGGGTGGTTCCCCCCAGACCATCCTGTTCAGAGAGCCAAAATGTCTGAAGTAAGATCACGGCCTTCAGGGAGCTAAGGGTAGAAACAGTTGGAACCTACTACTTTAACACATTTGGAAGAAGAAATGAGAAGTTCCTTTCTCTTCTTCCTTCCCTTTGTTTATTGTGGTTGTTGTTAGCCTTGGTAGGGCCACATTCTCACCCTGCCTCCTACTTGCTCATCTTTTGACTGTACTTGGTTGCCTTTCCCTTGTCTCTGTGTAAAACCTTTCTTTCTAACTTTGCCAAGGTTGTTTGTATTTTTAAGACTATTTTGTTCTAGGTGAATCTGTGATAAGTCACAAAGGAAATGGGAGACAGGATCGGATCATTTTGTTAAAATCGCGGCAGGAAGGTAGTATCCAGAGAAAGGCTAAATAATCACACGATGGTGGCTGTGAAGGGAGCCAGTAGTTTAAAACACGGCTTGCACAATGCCTACACCGGTGATCAGCTTTCCCAACTGACAGTCATATTTGCCCCGAAACAACATTTGACACTTGCCCCTTGCATCACCTAGCACAGAGGAGTGCTAAGTAAATGCTTAGCCTCAAAAGAAATGCTTTCCCTGTGTTAGAAAGGGAGAGTGAATGTGAAAGGCCTGTGCTCGCCTTGCTAACCAAATCCATTCCCATTGGACTATTCCCCTGTGCAGTCAGTGGTTCTAGCCTTTGATTTCTAAGGTTGACAATACTTTTCCCCCTGGAAGAAAGTGTTGACATGTAACATTTATCTATCTATAGGGGAATGGGGTCAAAACAGAATTATGGGTGCATACGTGAAATGTAACACATACCCTTTAACATAAAAATTAAAAAAAAAAAAAAACCACATACCTGTTTTTAGACATTCAGGGGCAGGTTTGGGTGGTGGTTCTTTCTTCTAATCTTACATCGTATCAGACAGCAGCCTGCAACTCTCCTCATCATACATATGGCCTATTGACAGTTGACAACAACTTTACTCATCATTACATATGGCCATTGACAGTTGACAGCTGTCACCCAGGCAAGTTCACATACGTTGCCTCATAATCACATGGTATTGTGGAGAGTAGGGTGAGATTCCAGGCCAACATGCCATTGATCCGCCTGTAATGAACCTCTGCAGCTGGAAACGACCTCGCTGACACACACAACAGACTGCGCACAGCACGCTGAACCTAAGGATGCTGCCCTTAAAAAAGTAGCAACATGTTCCGATTAAACAGTCTTTCATTTCACTCAATACTTTTCCACTCAAGTCTTTCCTTTCACTCAACATCTTTTTTCTGGTACTTACTTCTGGTACTAGTGATTTTCTTCCTCTTTCTATTCAACTTGATTTCCCACAGAAGGAAGAGAGAAGATATTCCCATATTTAGACCACAAGAAAACCCTGCTCCCTGATAGAATGAGGCAGGCATAACTCCACACTGAATTTGACCAAGCCTTTTGATTCAATGAATAAGAGATTATAACAGCTAAGGAACAATAGTTATATCACAAAGATGTAAGACTCTAGAAATCTGTCCAAATTGTACATTCCCCAAATCACCTCTGGTTTGAAGTCCAGTGTAATACAGACTTGCCACTGCAATGATGAATCAAAAGTTTGCGATAGCAAAGTTTTCTGTTTAAATTTCTTAAAAAGGAATATAAATTCAAGAGGCATAATTCATCCTCAATATGATCTACTCGCTTAGCACATTTTACATCATCATTTCCATATTTATGCCAAGCAGGTGTTATGGAAGGGATTAATCGGTACACAAACCACTTGCAGCTAGCGAATTCTAACTCCCTTACCCCGGGAGAGAAAAAGCCTTTCGAGACAGAGCCTAAACATGTCAAAAGGTTGGTTTTCCATTAATACCAGCGGGAGGAGAAAATGACACTGCAGTTGTCCTTGGAACAGAGAAGCTGACAGATTTGCTGAAAGGTTCAGCCATTGTAGGATTTTGTTAAAAATCTAAAGGCAACAGCATTTCTCTTTGAAGTTCTGAAACATCTTGGAAATCAAAAGATCAACAAAGAATAACATGGACAATTGGGTATTTCAAAACTCAATTTTTATTTAACTTTTAAACCCTCTGTCTAGTCATTCATGGTATCAACTCAATCAAAGGTACAAAGTAAGTTCATTAAGAATTATCACTGAAGGTACCCAAATAGACTTCCAATTCAAAGGATATATGCCAAGGTCTAATAAGTTAAAATTAAATGCCCCGTTTTTCCCTTGGGCATTCTGACAACTCTAATTGAAGGCACTTAACAGCGGAGACCCTCCCTTCTGGGTATTGTACACCGGCTCTCACACAGAAGCTTCTTTCTGAACAGAATGAGAAAAAGTAGATCCCCAGGTCCCTTGCCCTTTAATTCCTGTAATCTTTTCTTGTAAAACTTAATATATGAGTATTATAGTAAAAACCAACATCTAGGACTAAATTTCCTGGAGTTGGCAGCTACATCATTCTGCATTGGAATACTGCAAGAGGGAACTGAATCGTGTTGGGCAGCAGCAACAGGCTGGGTGCGACAGCTGAGACGAACACAAAAACTTAACTAACTACAGTTCATATAATTAACATACTGTACTTCTCCAAGATAAATTACAGAGCTTCATTATTATTCTTATAAGCTGGATATTTAGGAATCTAACTTGGTTCATTCTCATCCTGATTTTTTATCGAGCTGATCCAATTTTAATGTTTGTGCAATTAACTGCAAAGTATGCTAAGGTTGAACAATTGCAGTCTCAAAATACATGAAGTTCCTGCATTTCCTCACTTGGTGTTGTTTTTTTGTTGTTGTTGTTTTACCTCCTTGAATTCTAAAACTTAAATACTTTGTACATTTAATAAAATAGCTAGCACTCGCTCCCTTGTGTCCTGGGGTCTGACAGTCTGTTAAACCCTAACAGTAAGTAGGAATAAGTTCCAGTCCCCTTTAAGGAGACATCCTGTCCTTTTTGAATTAGGATGGTCAGACACACCAAAAAGGAATTAATAAGGCATTGTATTTGATCACAGCCCAATACACCCCCACATTATAAAACCAGTTATTCAAAGAATTACTGATTTCAAAACTGTGCTGGTTTCTTAAAATTTGCCAACTTAAGTTTTTCTTTTTCATTCTGCAAATTTCATCACTTTTGCCTTTGTCAATATTACCAAATTAACCAATCTCAAAAGTTAAAAAGGGAAGGAAAGAAAAGTGTCTTTTATACTTTTACAAAATGAACACATTCCCTGGGAAAAAAAAGACCTATTTCTCTCATTTTTTATGATGGGGGGGAAAGGCTTAACAAACATTCCAAATGTATCAGCCCTATGGAAAATTAAAAGGATAATGAAACAAGTTAATTTCCTAAATGCTAGACCTATAAGGGTAATAGCAAAGACCTATGAAATTTTACCTTTAGTATCTAAGCCAAAACCAATTGCTGTCACAATTTGCCACACTTGCCTTAGTTTTTTACATAGAGAATGCGTTTGGTCTCACAGGTAATTGGTAGCCTCAAGCACATGTAACTTACAATCACTAAATGAAAAGATTCGCTTTGGTGAATTAAAATGGAACAATTTCTCCAAAATAAAGGGGAAAAGCCAAAAAAAAAAAAAAAAAAAGTTAAGGGGATTAATAGGCAAGTGTTTCATCTATTTTTGCATTTAATTTGATGTCATGAAAGCTTCAGGCATCTAAAAATATACCTCTTTTATTCTTGTAAGTCGGCAAGATTTGGTTTTTGGAATAGAAACAGTTTAGTTGGGGAGGGAATTGTTGGATTCTGTATCTATGCTTTAAAAAAAAAAAAAAAAAAAGAGGGTTGACCATAACCTGAGGCCCTAGCTCCTGCAGAGTGCCTGTTGTTATGAAAGCAAGGTGCTCCACACGATCTAATCATAGCACTAAACCTTGTTACAAGCCCTTTTACAGCTCCAATATCTAGGTTACATGGAAACACGCTGGAGAGCCTCCTTGTACTATGAAATAAATGTCATTCTGACTGGCATCCTCTCTTCCAGCAAGTAATTTCCCTCTGCTGATAAATCGATACAGCAAAAACAAATGAGAGCGCACAATGGGCACGGGGAGGATTACATTTTTATTCATTTCAGAGCCCCTGCAGCCAAGTTTTTTAAGCACAATAGCAGAAAATGATGCACTTGAGCTAGGAAACAGGAGAGATAGGGAGACATTGAGATAAGAAAGACAAAAACGGAAGAAAAAAAAAAAAAAAAGACAAGGGAACAAAGAGAAAGGCAAGAGGGAGGAAGCCAGCAGATCCCCACCAAACAGTTAACACGCAAACTTTTATTGGACAGAAAGATTAATATTTGAGTTCTAAGCTCCTCATAGAAATCGGAGAAACACATGTGCGTTTTTTATTTCTTTATTCATTTAGGTTGCAGATAATTTGAAGATGATCTAAGATCCAACTCTTCTTTGACTGATTAATTATTGACATCAACAGAGACTCCACATATGAAAACTTTCCTAGAAAACCCAGAACTAGAAACAGTAAAAAAAAGACACATCCATCCTTCTCTACCTCTGAAGGCCCCTCCAGTCATTCATGGTTCGCATTGTCTTGAAAGCCAATATGGAAAGGGTAAAATAAAAGTAAGAGCACAGCTACTGTTCTAGAGAAAAATGGAAAATTCCCCTATAATTATCTTTCAGGAGAGTAATTGATTTCCCAAGTCCTAGAATAACTGAAGGTGTTAGCATACAGAGGGATTTGGTGCAAACTGAAAAGTGAAAATTTTAAGACATTTTGGTTTTTTGAAGGCCAAGAAGACCATTTCATAAAACTCTGAAAACACCAAATGTCCTGTGCAGGGATGGTGTTGGGTTTTCTCTCATTTACTATAATGTTTAACTCTTCTTAAAGAAATGGAACTGAAAGCAAGAGAATTCTAAGTCTTAATAAGGCTTTCTAGATAACATGCTACTGTAATCCTTAAGCTTCAAGTTATTCTTAGGCAACTTCTTGAGTATCTGTGCCTCAATTTCCTCATCTACAAAAATGGAGATGATGGTAATAGTCACTACCTCATTGTTTTTGAGAGAATTTAATGAGTTAGTAGAAGTGCTGATGAGGCAGGGGAGTGAAACAGAACTAGGCTCTGCCCTAGTAACTCAGGGCAGGCAATAGTCTGTGATAAGTACGAAGCCACTAATTACTACCCCCACGGCAGCAGATGTCCCTGTTGTCTATATGCCCTTCAGAGGATGCACGTTGAACCTATGTATTAACCTTGTAACTTCTCTGACCTGCTGTTGTTGTTGAGGATGGGCAGCCACACACCAAGGGCATGGGCCGACCTGACCTTCCCTGAATCATGAGATTGTCACGGGCATTCAAGCCCTAAAATGTATAGAAGGAAGGCCAGAAATTAAGTCAGGGGGTTTGGTCTTCAGGATGCTAAGCCACTGAGTCTCCTGGCTGGTGAATAAAGCCACTTCCTCTTCCAACTAGTGCCTGGGGTCTTTTTGTCTTTGTCAGCTCCTGCTACACTTACAACAGTTCCTGACCCAGAGTTATTTAGTACCACAGAAGTAATGACCACCATCACCATGATTATCCTCATCATGACCCTCTGCTTCCTAAGCAAGATTTGTTTGAGTGTTGTCAACATTTTCTGGCCTACAGGATACCCAGGGAACACATTTTAGTGTCACTGCATAATACCAGACCACATGAAGTGTGGTATCATCAAGATGTAAGTTTTAAATATTAGTAACTGTTTTCTGATATCCCAGAGTCAATATACTTTCTTGGTAGTCACGAGAAGAACAAGTTAGAAAATGTATCACTACAAGTTTTCCATTAGCATAGATGCTCCTTGTCTTATGATAGGGGTAATGTCCTAATAAACTCATTGTAAGATGAAAATATTATGTGACAATTCATCTACTACACCTAACCTACAAAACTTTATAGCTTTGCTAACCTATAAAGTTGGGCAAAATAATCTAACACAAAGCCTACAAGGTCTCATTATTAAGTTCAGTAATTCATCCTAGTAACAAGTGCTACATACCTCATTGCTTAACATCACTATAGTCACGTCTGAAAGACTTCCCTTCAGAAGCTATGCACCGACTCCAATACCTAGTCCACCCTTCAAAGCAAATCTGGAACCCTTACAGACTGTGCTGTGTGAGCTGGTGCATGGTCTTGATGCAAGAGCCCATTTTTTGGACACATCTTTCTCATTTCAAGAATTTCAGTGAAAGTTTTCCTATTTTTCTATCAAGCTTTACATGGTTTGCTCTGCTTCTCAGAGTCCGCCAACAATTTTGACACACAATTGAACAAATGTTTGCAATGTTTTTCCTCAGTTCTGCTCATGACCAGCCACTCTGACCTGTCTTCATCAATGATGCTTTCTCACCCCTCAGAGAAACATTTACTCCATTGTACATGGCTTTTCTTCATGGCATCATCCCCATTAACTTGGACTAACATGTCCCTCATTTAACTTCCACTTTTGCCAGCTTTAACAAGAAATTTAATGTTTGTTTATTGCTCCAGTTATGATAATGAAAGTCTCACATTTTCATGGCAGCATCCAAAAATACCCAACAACGATGAACACCACTCAGCAAGACACTGCCACAGGTAGACACTGACATAGCTGTGAGACATGACACACTGAGCTTCTGAAGCCTTATTGAGCTGCCTGTACAGTGCCACCAAAGTAAATGCACAGTGGCAAGTTTGCAAATTTGCCAAGCCTCATATTTTATAAGAGTATTAAATATCTCATGTACTTTCTTAAAAATTAGACTAAAAGGGAAGAACAGAGTGTTACACAGGTACGCAAAGCACTGTTTCTACAGAATATGTATCACTTTCACACCATGATAAAGTCAAAAAATTATAAGTTGAACTTTTAGAAATTGGGGACTATCTGTATTCTTCTCAGTTTTCTTTGGATTACTAAAATCTGGGTTTTTTACCCTATAAAAATATAAATAACTACTATACCCTACTATCTTTTCAATGATAATTCCAAGTCAGTGTTAATTATACTCTTCATGTAATTTATGATCTTTCTCATTTGGGCTTCATTTGATACTCTTCAACCTTGTAAGTACTTGGATTAGTGTCTGCTTGCAGTGCCTCAGTTATTATAATAGTACTCCATGGGTACACCCATTTTATTCCTTAACACGAGGTAAGAAATAGAAGAGAAGAACATAATGATTCCTCATCCATACCAGACTTTCACAATTGAAGAGAAACAAGAAAAGAAAGCAATGAAACAAGAATGGTGCTGAGCCTGACCTCTGTCCCTCTTTCTCTCTTAAACCATCACTCAGGGTGTGTATTAGTCTCTATCAGTATTTGCTCATAGTTTTTTCTCTATCATCTTCCCCAATAAATCTCTTTATATCATTTCCCTAATGCCCCTCCCCTAGAATGTTAATACATTCGAAATACTATACATATATCTTTGTTGTCTACAGAAAAAGAATTATCTTTTCTGGTTTTCCTAGAACAAACTGTTGACCCTAAAGGGCAATTCCACTTTTTTGAGAATGTATGGACTAATTCTCACTAAGAAAACAGCTTTCCATTTATCAGAAATACTGAGTCCAAGATAACTCTAGAAGGTGGATGAAATACAATGTTATAGTTTGTTTTATTGCAAACCTTTAAGTACTAATCCATGGCTGTATGATTTATCTCACCCCAAATCCCAAACATTATTTTGCGTGTGTAAGAGGTAGAGCGACCGTAAAAGATGCCTTAGAAGCTAGAAAGCAGAAGTAAGGGGGCTGGAGAGTCAAATGGAATTGTTTCCAATTAAAGCAGCTAGGGAATTAGGTAGGTGGAATGTAATTATCTACCTTGGAGTTTGGCCAGGCTTCTCTATTCTCGGGGGTGGGGAGAGGACCTCTGTGATCGTTAATGAATAGAGAGGTAGGTCCAAGTTTAACATCTCATCCAAAAAAAATGAAATAAGATTTCTAAGTACTTCTTTCCCGGAACCTAAGTGGCATTCTTCTTTAACGAATTTGAAACTGCTTATGAGTCCCATACTTCAATTTAAAATAATTATTTCATAAAGCCATGACTTTGAAATGGGAGTGCTGGAGAGAAGGAAGTAAAACAGTACCAGCAATCAATGAGAGAGGAGGCACCATTTACAGCAAATGAAATGTAAAAATCTGTGGCATTTTAAAATAGAAGTGTTTGTTTAAGTCAAACCAACATATTACTAAAATGGAACACGTCAGTTTATATTTTCTCCGTGAGTCAAAGAAGTAATTTTTAAAACAGGTGAGTTTTGCTCAAAGTGTTCATACCCTTCCCCAATGACGGAGCCACCAAGGCAGTGTAATGAAAACTGATTCCTTTGCAAAGTTGGGAAACCCGAGATGTACGTCCAATAAATGTAAACAGACATTATATCCTTTATAATCGGGTAGAAGGACGATGTGAGCTGCATAAATGCTTGAGCAACAGCATAGTTTCTATTAGATGCAAAGATTGAAGTGTTAGACACCTTTTAGCTCGACTTTCATTTCATTTATAGCTTTCCTTTCTGTAGTCAGAAGGGACTAAAAATTCTTCTAATTTCTTTTCCCCCCTTTCGTGACTTGACCAAGAAGATGAAATCGGGGGTACTTTAATTACCATTCAGAGCCAAAGGCTTGCCCTTTGATATGGAAATCCCACTTCTGGTGACTGCCTTTTCCCTGGCCCCGTTTTCCTTCCAGTTTCCCAACAGGAATTTTAAGTAGCTTTGTCAGCAGCAGATAGTGGAAGCTAACTGTAGCTCTTTTCTATTAAGTTTTGTTTTAAGTTACACTACCTTTCTTTCTCTGAATTAGAAGAGCTGAAAGCCAGAAGGGAGTGGCCGGGGAGACAGAGATTGCGAGAGAGAGAGAGAGAGAGAGAGAGAGAGAGAGAGAGAGAGAGAGAGAGAGAGAGAGAGAGAGAGAGAGAGAGAGAGAGTGAGGGCGGAGACGGGGAGAGAGAGGAGGGG